>JAVBJF010000274.1:375000-447500 GCA_033439095.1 Pseudococcus viburni
TGCATGTTTCGCGCATGCGCGGAAAGATTTAAACAGAACTGAAAACGTCGTGAATAACCAATCAAAAAGCTTTAAAAATTACCACGTTTGTGACGTCATTTTTCCAGCATTTAGGCTTTCTACTATGTACCTACATTATATAGAAGGTTTTGGTTTTGGTTTTTGTACGTATACGCTGTGCTACCGTGCCATGGTGTGCCGCGCCGTGCCGTGCCGTGCCGTGCCGCTGTACCCTTTCAGTTTTCCTAATCTTTTCGCATTTAAATGGCAATTTTACCAATTTTTCCGACTCGAATTGCAATTTTTGTACGTAAAAAATGGTCGTCCATTTTCCATAAGTTTCGGTTCTATCTCGATTCTCGAATTTTTTGCCTGAAAATGCAGCTTCGTGATTATGGGGTGATGAAAGGGGCGGATGAGTAGCGTTCTCCCCTGCCCCCTCCCTGGTCGGCTGGTCCCTGGTGCCGGCAATAGCGTTATCAAGGCAGTGATAAAAGAGTCGTGCTTTGAGCGCTTCACTCTTGCTCGTTCCGTTATTTTAGAGGTTTTCACTCTTCACTCGCTATTTTGAGAATTGCAATCGAGACAGTCCCCGTTCTTCATCTGTTCTATTTTTTAAATTAACCTTATTCTCGCTCTTGAAATTTTTTTGCACTCACTCCAACTCCCGCTCCTACTCCTGGCTCTTCGAAATTGAAAATTTTGAACACTCTACATATTCGCGATGGGCTGATGGGAAATGATGCGAAAGACTAAAATGGACGCGAGAAAATTAAAAATTAAATCACAAATGAAATTTAATTTTTATTCAAAGTTGTTTCGAAAGATGTTCTTTTTTTTCTAATTTTTCGGCTTTTTTGCATTTTCAGTCTTCACAAACACACACACACCCCTCCCCCCCTAACAAAAAGAGCGAGAGTCATTGCTGGCTTTCGCTCCCGCTCTTTATCAGGTCTAATCACACTTAGTGATGATCTGATGAATCCTCTTCGAATGAGATGGTGAAATTTTTTGCAGGAACGCTCTCATTAGTTGCGAGATTTTAAATTATTATTATTGCTCTTTGCTCTCACTCTTACACTCTGAAAAAGTACCACTCTTTTTAGGCTTCCGCTCCCGCTCGCTCCCGGCTCTTCCATCACTGCTTAGATTTACGTAGCTACTAGCTACGTACGTACTACGTAGTAAGTGCATATAAACGGTGCAGTGATTATAATACGTACATATAAGCTAATAGCCATAGGTAATGGCGGTGCGTGGCGCGTGGCGCGTGGCGCGTGGGCGCTCGGTCATTCGGTCATTCGTTGTTGGCGTTATCTGTATGCACTTGTGTAGGTAGGTAGGTAGGTAACTAGGTATGTAATTAGAAATTAGGTATAGCTAACTACTTAGGTATCTGCTGAGTACAATACGTATGTATATGGTAGCTAATGTAGGCAGAGTAAGGCAAGAAAGAAGGAATGTATTCGCCGGGTGGTGCGGTGTCTGGTGCGAATCATCTTGAAAAAGAAATTACGTAAATTACAAATATTGTATGGCGGAAAAAACAACAACAAAAAAAAAAACACTGGCGAGGGTGCGTGGTGCGTTGGCGAGGCGAGATGCGATACGATGGCGAAAGCCCATTTTTCAAAGAGTGACTTGGGCTTCGGAAAATAATATAAACAATTTTCTGCCGCGTCGGCCTTTTTGTAAGATATACGTAGACCGTAGACCGTAGACGTACTTCATTCGACTGTACGAGGCAGTAATATTGTATATGCTATCCGAGCAAGAGCAAGAGCAAGAGCAAGAGCAATACGGGTAGTAATATGTACTTATGTGGAGAGGGAGGCGGAGGCGGAGGCGGAGGCGACTGGCGCGGAATTTACAATAGCGCCTATTCAAATGTACATATAATGCGATTTAATATCGGACAGAGAGCGAGTGAGAGACAGTGGAAGAGGGAAGAGGGAGAGGGTGTACGCGTAGCGTAATGCGTCGAAGGGCGGGGATGAGTAAGTCCAAAAGACGAACAAGTAACTAAGTATTGTACAGCTGCAACGTATCGCGTATCGCGTATCGCGTATTGCATACGGCGCGGCGTTTGCGGTAGAACAAGTACTGTGGGGATGCGGATGCGGTCGCGGTCGCGGTCGCGGTAGTGGTAGTGGTAGCAGACGAAGAGTTATGAAAAGCCTTTAAACCGATTTTAATCTGACGTAAGATGTTTTTACGCGAAACGAGGAAGAACAATATTTATTCGTATTCAAGATAAATATACGAGTAGAATATACGGAGGCGAAGGCGGAGGCGGAGACGGAGACGGTAGGCGTCTATAGATATGGTAGATAGATGCAGGGGCAGGCGTACGTCCCGTCCGCTTAATATGGCGAAATTTCAAGTGTGCGTAAGCGGCTTTTTCGAATGATCGTTTTTCTGTTTTCGCTTTTCAAAAGAAGCCGCAGCCGCAGCCGCAACCGCAGCCGCAGCCGCAGCGAAACAGGCAAAGAGACGAGAGCGGACGAGAAGGAAGGAAAGAAAAAAAAACCTCTAAAACCTAAAACTGAAACGCTCGTCTTTCGCCCTATTAATACGCATTACTTTCGTATCATTAAATTTTTGTCGGCAAACTCGAACGCGAACGCGAACGCGAAACCGAAGTTATTGTGTACTTACTACTTACTACCCTACGTTCTGTGTACTGCCGCCGATGCCGATGCCGATGCCGAAGCCGATAATACCATACTTACTATACCTTGCGCTACCATACCATTTTATGTACGTGTACGTGTACGTGAACGGAGAAGTGACGATATCGCGTTATAGGTACGTGGATGTGGATGTGGATGTGGATGTGCGATGGCCGCGGTATTAGCCCTCGCCTTCGCCGTCGCCGTCGCCGTCGCCGTCGCCGTCGCCGTCGCCTTACCCTGTCTTAGCGTGCTTGGACGTAAGTCGTAACTGTACTTATGTACCTGGTTGCTGGTATGTAGGTAGTTAGGCACTTACGTTACGGTATTCTTTTGTTGGACGTTCGTTGGAATGGAAACGTATTTGGCGCGGCGCGGCGCGGCGTGGCGCGGCACGGCACACACTTGCGTTTACCTACGTTACGCTGACCCTGACGCTGACGCCGATGCTGACACTGCAGGAATGCGTATACCTACAATCTACTCCTACATGGCTAGGTACGCTATAATAGGTTTCTCCAAGTCAACGGTAATCAAACCGTGTCCATGCCCCCGTGCAGCTTTGAATTGGATTCACGTGCACGCGTGTTAGTCGCGTCTCTTCTCACCATCACGCCAGCGCAGCGCCGTGCGCCATGATTGTTGCAGATGTGAAAGACGAAAAGAAAAGACGGTGCGGTGCGGTGCGGTGGCGCGAGGCCGCAGGCAAAAGGAACGTGAATGCGAATGCGAATGCGAATGCGAATGCGAATGCAAATACCCGGAACCGAAATCAAGAGAAAAAACACCGATACTTAATTCGTAGGCAATGCAATGTACCTTTACCTACTTGCGTTTATTAATGTAAGTAAAGCGTGTGTTGCATCGCGTCGTATGAACTGGGGTTTCCAAAAAAGAAAGAGTGTAGCATTACCCGAAAAAAAAAAACAAAAAAAACGAACCAGAAACGAAGAACCAGCTGCATTGTCGCGATTAAAAAAATCACGTTAATAGAATTGCATAACCGATTCGCCGTAAATACGCGAACACGGCGCTACGTATTTACGGCAAACTCGATAGGCAACTTGATTAACACGTCAACGTCGCTGCACCGCACCGCACCGCACCACGCCGTGCCACGCCAGCCTACCGAAACTACGAAGAGATTCGTATACCGGCATTACCGTGTTTTTTTTTTTTTTTTTTTTTTACAAGTTCTCCTCGATGGTCTATTCACATATCCACGATCCACGATGATTTCCCTTCTAATAGTACAGTAGAAATAGGGGGAAAAATGACCATACCCCCAACAAATTGCTATAAAAGCGGTCTTTGGTTTATTCTGTAGAAAAGAGTCTATTCTATCACAATACTGAAAGACCTCCCTGATCCTGCCCCCCTAAGTCACTTTTTTCGATGCCACAGCCCCCTCAAAATCAGTTTTTCGCCTTCAACTTTCGAAATTACGCACTTATGAAAAAAAAGTTAAAACAAAAGTTGTAGAACATCAAAAAACGAACAATTTTGTTATTTACAATTTTTCCCTAGGACGTCGTGGAAGGGAGCTAGAGCCTTTGAAAAAATCACAATTTAAAATTTTCCAATTTAGAGAAATAATTACGAAAAATCGGGTTAATCGACTTTTAGGAGCACTTCTTTTGCATTGTACATCCTATTACTACATAGAATAAGAAAAATGTATAACGGACCCCAGATCTCGAAGTGGGGGGTGGACCCTCCGCAGGAAAAGTCGCATTTTCCCCCAAGCGTAGCTCGGCTGCAATGAAAAATTCGAAAAATTGGTTCAAACAAACGTTGTAGAGCGTGAAAAGACGAACATTTTCCTTTTTTTATTTTTTTTCTACAGTGGTCTTGGAGGCGAGCTATTGCAAAAAGAAAAAAAAGCGGCGTTTGAAAAATTCTACTCGATTTTTGAACGCTTCACTTTTGGGGCCCAATTTGGGTTCAGTGGGGGGTCAATTTATTATAAAAATCGAGTTAGGCGGACCCGAAAATCCCAGAAAGTCACTAGTTCGATTATTGGTTCGCTATACATTTCAAGTGTACGTACCAAGCATATGTACACATGTGTAATTTATTGAGGTAATGAAAAATTTTCAAACGCCGCTTTTTTTTTCTTTTTGCAATAGCTCGCCTCCAAGACCACGTAGAAAAAAAATAAAAAAAGGAAAATGTTCGTCTTTTCACGCTCTACAACGTTTGTTTGAACCAATTTTTCGAATTTTTCATTGCAGCCGAGCTACGCTTGGGGGAAAATGCGACTTTTCCTGCGGAGGGTCCACCCCCCACTTCGAGATCTGGGGTCCGTTATACATTTTTCTTATCCTATGTAGTAATAGGATGTACAATGCAAAAGAAGTGCTCCTAAAAGTCGATTAACCCGATTTTTCGTAATTATTTCTCTAAATTGGAAAATTTCAAATTGTGATTTTTTCAAAGGCTCTAGCTCCCTTCCACGACGTCCTACGGAAAAATTGTAATTAACAAAATTGTTCGTTTTTTGATTTTCTACAACTTTTGTTTCAACTTTTTTTTCATAAGTGCGAAATTTCGAAAGTTGAAAGCGAAAAACTGATTTTGAGGGGGCTGTGGCATCGAAAAAAGTGACTTAGGGGAGCAGGATCAGGGAGGTCTTTCAGTATTGTGATAGAATAGACCCTTTCCTACAGAATAAACCAAAAACCGCTTTTATAGCAATTTGTTGGGGGTCGGACTTGAATTCTACTGCACTATAACCCTCGATGCGATGGTGATTTTTTGCCGAGCTGAATTATCCAACTTGAAGGCTCATGTCTCGAGATCGGTTGTAATTGAAGAAAAACTGTTTAGTGGGAGGGGGGGGGGGGGGGGGGGGGGGGGTTGGAAAGAAAATTGATGAAGGTTTCAAAAACGATAATCACATTCTAGAAAGCTCAAAGTTGAACTTTGGTGGTGAAAGCTCAACATTCGTCATATTTACAAAAGATGAAAGCTACCATTTAAAAATCTGAAAAAATTACAGTAAGTAGCCCTTTTTACCCTTTTTTCAACCAATGAATTCTGAAGATGGGATCATTACACATGGGGGGAGGGGAGGGGCAGGGACCCATAATTTTGACCAAAATCCAAAAACATCGATAAAGTAAAGTAACACTATGGATTTCTACAGAATCGAAGGCGCTGAGTTCGAAAATGTATTCATTTTTTTTTCATCTGAACCCCACTGATCCCTCGGTCACCATTACCCCCTTGATAAGTTCAACATTCAAAAAAATGAAAAATAACGTGTGACCTATCGTTTGTTAGGTTTTTGAGGGCACTGAGTTCGAATAGTTGCTAATTTTTTGAATTTGACCCTTTAGACTTCTCTAGTCCCTCCTCCCCCCCCCCCATATTAAATTTTTTGGGAAAATATGTTAAGAAATGAAAATAGCGTAGGTATGGCGTATCGATTCTCACTAATTTGAGGTCGTATAATGCCGAAATATTGCTCGAAAGCTGTCAAATGGACTCCAAAGTCATTGAAACGCGCCAAATTTTTGTTGAACAAAATTTTTGAACAATTGACCCGTCGCTCGCGTTCTTTTCGTGTAAATTGAATAAATTGATCCCTGTTTTTTCCACGCGTAGGTACCGCCTACGTTATTTTTTGGATAGCATTAAGTAAGATTTTTTTATCGCGTTTACCTACACCACTGGGTAACTTCAACTGTTTGAAAAACAAGGGTAGGACTTCAGCGCGTATTTTTCTTTCTTTGTAGCATCGGAGAATCGGAGAATCGGAGAATCAGAGATTTTGAGCAGTTAACCCGTTCTTTGTCTTGTTTTCGATGCGGTTGTTGAAAAAAATTTTTTGTCATTGTGGACGAAATTTCGAAATTTGAATGGTTGGATATTTTTTACATACCTACTCGTAGGTAGGTAGCTTAGCTAGGTACGAGTGAACGACTTGAACCACTTATGGTTTACTCGTACGTAATGCACTGATTAAAATCATTTTTGAAAGAAATCGCGCATAAATATAAGCGGTTTTTTCCTCGCGCTCTTCATCTGGCAACAAGTGCGATTGACGAAATGTTTTTTCCTAAGCAACTCGCTTTTCAGTCTCCAACTGTCGGTGGTGCCCGGTGCGGCGGTGCCCCGTACCCTGTGCCCAATTTCTTTAAAATATGTATCGAATAGCTGCATGTACGAATTCGCAATTTGTCGATCGCCATCGCTGATCGGTTTTACATAAAGCAAAATACCTACATACCTAATACGTAGCGTTGCCGTTGCCGTTGCCGTTGCGTAGGTATTCGAAATTCAAGTACGCCTAGCTACACAGTACACAGTGCATAGTGCACAGATATTCTATGCATTTACCGAGTGAGCTACTAATACATATGTAGTACTAATCCATACATGTGGCGTGCCATACGGATGCCGCCGCGCCGTGTCGTCGTGCGAGTATTATAAAGTGCGCAATTGAATAATTATAATATTTGGGTTTGCGTAGGTATCCGAGTATCTATTTTTATCGTTCGTTGGTCGAAAACATAAGACGTGGCTCTAGCCGTGCCGCGCTGGATGTGGAAGCGGGGCGCGGGGCGGTGGCGGCGGCGGCGGCGGCAGTAGCAGCAGATTCGTACGCGCTCTCGTGCTTACATTTTGCTGCGCTGATGCTACCCCGACGCAACGTAATGTAAGCGTAAATAATACGAAGTGACCCTTGTTTCATAATATTTTTAAAAGTTTTGCTAGGGCGGCCATGGCGATGGCGATGGCGATAGCAGCTGCGGGGGTTTTCCGTCATTCCTGCAAGAAATTACGTTCGCTTCGAGATCCGCGCCACACCACCGCGTCACCGACTTACGCACGTCCACATCCACATCCACATCCACATTCACGTATAAATAGTAGTAGCAGTACCATATTTTTCTACTCGTACTTATTGCTACGTATTTGGAAAGGGAAAAGCCACGCCGCCGCCGCTGCCGCAGCGTCAGCAGAACGATACTTACGCGCGGTTTTAAATTTTTTACACTCTTCCACGGACAGCTCCGTTTTCGCTTTTCCAAGTGGCGAAGCCGACGTTATGCGAAGCGACGAGACGAGACGCGAATAAGTTGCCTCGCTTCGCCTCGCCTCCTCGTCTCGCCGTCAAAAAATTCAATTTCCCTCAAGATTTAAACGAAAACTTTGATAACATTTTAAGCCGACAAATAATTTGCATTTTTTATTTTTATTCTCCTTTCCCGGCTGCCGGTAGCCTTTGATTTTATTTACCCATCTACAATGGGAGCGGAGCGGACGCGGACGCGGACGCGACTCGAGATGAGCACTAGCTCTACATCTACGCTCGTACCTACAGTACATTTGTTTTATTTTTTTACGTAATGCTTGCAAAAATACCTACGCCATCGCCATCGCCATCGTCATCGCCACGGAGTTTATTTCCTAGCACATTGCGCATTTTGTATGTAGCCCACGTGACCAAATTTAATAAAAATTGGTTGCTACCTACTACCTACTACCTACTACCTAGTACCTAGTACCTAGTACTTAGTACCTACCTAGATATGCAAGATCAATATTGTCCAAACTTTGGTACGCGTACGGGATACGGGATATGGGATATGGGATTATTTCCAAGTTTCTAATTCTATGCCCAATTGCCAATTGCTAATTGCCCACTCGCCATGCCAGCCGTTCTAGAGTTACAGGGCAGTGGTGGGGTAGGGTAAGAAGCCTTACTTTTCAATAGGCCTACGTGTTCGTACAAGATTACGTAGACTGTAGACTGTAGACTGTGGACTGTGGACTGTACCTACACTACAATGTAACACTTACTCGTAGATTCACGTGTACCTGTACCTGTACCTGTACCTATCTGTATTCTCTATTCTGTAATTCTGTAATTCTGTAATTCTGTAATTCTGTAATTCTGTAATTCTGAAATTCTGAAATTCTGAAATTCTGTTCCGTATGTAGATGGATACAGTTGTCGGATCGGATCGGATCGGATCGGATCGGATCGGATATGTACTAGGTAGTAGGTGTACTGCACTCTGCTGCAGCGGTAGGCGGTAGGCGGTAAGCGGTAAGGTGGTACCTGAACCTACATACGGTACCCTTAAGATGTAGCGAGGTACTGAGTAGTGAGTATCCATTTCAAATGCGATTGCCGTTACGGCTGCGGCTGCGGCTGTGGCTGCGGATGAAAGTCGATATACCCGTTGGGCTTTCGCATTACCGCACCGTGCACCGAACATGATACACACTACTCAAGTACTGTACTAAGTATTACGATTTTACCTACTAAACGTACACGGTACACGGTACACGCACTCTCGCGGTCTCGCGTACGCGTATATCGCAAATCAGAATATCTACATATGTACTACAACCTATAACTAGAGAGCTCCAATTATCTCCTTCCATATCCGCCTTCCCCATCAATTCCCCTCCCCCTTCCCCTCCCCCCTCCTCCGCCTTCCCCCTTAAACCACATCTCAGTATCCTTGTGATTCTGTACAAGCATGTGAATAAAATGTTCAATTTGGCGTGTCAGACCTCGGATAGTTCCCTTGTAAGTAGGTAGTAGGTAGTAGGTACTACATACTACATAGGTACATACGAGTACCTATGTATATGTGAGCCCGGATATAGAAACCACCCTTAGGGGCGAGAAATTGGTTTTCGAGTCGAGTTTCCTCCTTCATTGTACTCGTTCTGAAACGCCCAAGGGTCAAGGTCAAGGTCAGAGTCAAAGGGTGGTTTCTATACGTTCTATATCCAGGCTCATATTCACATTATGTAGTAAGTAAGTAAGTAAGTAAGTCTAAGTAGTAAGTACACATATACTCGTATATGGTAGTGACTAAGGTACCTACGTATATTAGGTAGTACTCGTAGATATATAATATACGTACGTACGAGGTAAGTACATATGTCTATGCATGTTTGCATGTATTACGAAGTTACCAATACATATGGTACGTCTACTCTACCGAAGTACCTACCGAACCGATTACCTATCGCCTTCCACCTTCCACTTTCCACTTTCCACCCAGCAGGCGCATATAGTATGTAAGCGTACGTCGCGTCGCGTCGCGTCGCGTTCGCTGTAACTTGCAAACTTGCAAATTAAATTTAAAATCAATCTGTAGGTACCTAAGTTAGCAGTTCTATCGCGAAAACAATTTCACGTTCACTTGTACGATGTACGATGTACGATGTACGATGTACGATGTACGTCTTCGTTTCAGTATTACGTAGGTAGTAGGTCTAGGTACCTACCTAATACCTATTACAAGTATTCGTATTCGTGTACCTACGTAAACCTGCATAGTTTAGAATAGGCAAAGGCAAAGGCAAAGGCAAAAGCCATCCTAGTCGCGATACGCTCATTGTCGTAAGTACCATATCTGATGTGGAAACAAAACATGAGGTTAAGGGGCAGAAAATCATTTTTGAGTCAACAGTGGTTCTGGGTAGGTACTTTCGACTCAAAAAACGATTGATAATGGTTTCAGACCCTCGGGAGGCTTCCTTTACCAGGGTGTCTACCGGTCGCGAAAGTCGCGAAGAAGTCGCAAATTTTGATTTAGGTCGCTCAAGTCGCGAAAAAGTCGCGAAATTGACCCAAAATTCATCAAAAGTCGCGAATTTTTCCAAAATTACTTCCATTTTTTTCGCCTTTTACAAAACAGAAAAAGTAAAGAAATTTCACATTTTTGAACATTTTTTATAAAAATTTTCGCCCTCCTCGCTTCGCTCGGGCTCATAAATCTTAAAAACCTAGGTATTCTTAAATTAATAACCTTCTTCCCTTTTATTTCAGACAATTGAATATTTTGAAACGGAAAAATAGGTATGTTCTTGTGGGAGACTGAGTATAGCGATCACGATAGGGAATTTCAAACGGAATATTGTGTCTATTCTCGAGAAAATCTAAAAAAAATAGAGAGAATTTTGGAAGTCGCGAAATTTGATTTTGAAAAATCGGTAGACACGCTGGTTACCCTTAAAAATTCAATTTACGAAAATACTTTTTTCCTTAGCAAACTCCGGTTTTTTGGAATCAAACTTTAAACATGATTTCCCAGACATGCGATTTTTCCCCGTTAAGCTCATTTCTTCTTTCCACATCACATATATACCTACCGTACGGTACCTAATACATACGCATGTACATAATTATAATATAGTACCTATGTCATTGTGTAGGTATTGCTTCTTTGGTAGTAGGTACCTACCTACGTACGTATCTCTCTCCCTCCCTCCCTCCCTCCTGTTTGTAGGTATTAAAACAATACAAATGATATTCAATCTATCTACATATTCTATACCTATACCTAGATTCGTAACCTTTATCGCGTATACGATGACGACGAGAGCGAAAAAGCTAGTGAGGAAAAAGTGAAGTTTGCGCCTTCATCCTCACTCTGAACGCAAAGAAGCCCCCCTCCCCCCGTCAAGTCGCGTTGTGCTATCGGAGACAACGAGGCTAAACCAACGTTATGTGCGGTCGCGTCGCGTCGGCCCCGTCATAAAGTAGGCAACAAGTAGTGCTTTGTTTCCCCTCCACCCTCCCTCCATCGCACCCCCTCAAGGGGTCCCATTACCCCATTACGTCAGACGGGGATTTTCAAAGAAGAAAATGCATTGTTTTGGGTACCTATTAAAAACGGAATTTTTTCAAATCTCGGTTATTATGAACTACATGTATTAACCAGGAATGCAGAGGGAGGGGGTCTAGTCCCTCCGACTCGGGCTTCGGTTTCGGCTCCAGCTCCGGCTCCGAGATTTTTGATTAAAGTGCCTCCTGTTTCGACTCCGGCTCCGGAAAACTCACCCGGAGAGTGGGGGCTCCTCCCTCCGGCTCCGCTCTGGATCCTTGATTTGTTTTGTGTCGTTGCTGTCGGTGACTTGACGCGTTATTAATACGTATTACGTATTAACAACGCGTCACGCCACCTACAACAATTGACACGAAAAAAAAATTCAAAGTAAGGACCTCTGGAGCAGGAAGCCGGAGGGGAGGGTCTGATTTAGTACCTCCGACTCCGGCTCCAGTAATTTTAAAAGAAGTGCCTTCGGCACCGACTCCGGCTCCCAAATTTTTGATCGAAGTACCTCCAGCTCCGGCTCCACCTCCGGATCCCTGGTATTAACTGAAGCGACCGACGCGACGGTGCGAAAAAAGCTCCCTTTTACCACCTACACCTAAAGTCTAAAATCCTTCTGCAATTCCAAGTCTTCGTACTGACTTTGTCCCCTCCCCCAACAAACTTTTGGAGTCGCTGCCGCTGGTTATATGTTATGTGTTGCTTTCTACGAGTTCGTCTTTTGTCCAAAAGCTACGATTTCAGGTAGGTATCTAGATAATTATAGGTATATTTTACTATACTGCTGGTGGTGGTGCTGGTGGTGCTGGTGGTACCTCTACCTCTGTATCTAAATGTAAGTGACTAAGTCTAGGTGTAGGTGCGTGTAGAACGGCTTAACTGAAATTTTATAAATTTTACGGCGAAGCGGTTTGATAATGAAGTAAACGTCAGGTGAGGTGAGTGTTATCCTATTAGTTAACGACGAGACGCGACGCGACGCGACCGAGACATTGTTTCAAATTGAGGCGAAAAAAAAGAAACAGAAAACACGATCCGATCGAGACTGGCCGAGTGACGTGGGGAAAAACGAGGAAAAAAGCGCGAAGCGGCAAAGAACATAAAAAAAACAACGCCAAAAACAAAAACAAAAACAAAAACAAAGACGAAACGAAACGAAACGACATTTGATTAATGGAGAATTGAGTTTACTCGTAGTGTTGAGCCGCAACCGTAAACGTGAGGAAAATTCGTGTGAGTACAACTCTCGGATCTTATTGTGGGTCTCCCCGCGCCACGCCGCGCCGCGCCACGCCGCATCTCACAACAGTATACGTAGGTTTTGGGTATAAAATACACGCTACGCAAGTGTACGTACCCAATTCCAAAATTACATATAATGCTCATCTTCTTCCTTCGTTGCCCCTGAGACACGCGTGTAGCCAAAAACGTACCAACACCGCGCTACGATCATCGAAGCGTTACATCGTTGCGTTGCGTCGCGTCGCGTCGTGTCGTTGATTTCGTATTTCCTATCTCGTTTTTTACTTTTTTCTGTCTTTTTCCTTCTTTTAATTCGTTAAGTACTGGAAGTGCCTACGTAGAACTTGGAACTTGGACTTGGATCTAAATCTACTTGTTGTACACGTCACGCGTCGCGTCGTTCGACAAGTTACCGATAGCTCGGCCGTAGCACCACCGCACCGCACCGCACCGCACCGCAGCGTCGTTACCCGGATTGCGAAATGATCGATTGATGGGAAGGAATCGAAAATGAATCGAAAGTGCGTAATTACGATACGTTGGCTTTGCCGCAGCAGCGCGGCGTGGCGCGACGGCCGATCACAAACTCGGAAAACGTTGTTTTTTCATCCCCTGCGAAGACACCATTTTTCACGAGGGTCGGCCAGTAAAGAAGAGAGGACAGGAAGGAGTTGAAGATTTTCATGAGAAAGTTTCAACTCGCAATTTGGAAAATTGATTAGTACATACATACGCAAGATTGCAATTGCAACTATGTAAAACTATATAGACGTACGTGGCACCTAGCAGTACCAGTGCCAGTGTCGGTGCCAGCGGCACGAATTTTCCTTGTGGGCAGATTTAGAGTAGTTTTCATCCCCACAGTGAAGGGGCAAAAATGGAAAAATAACGTCATTATTCGCTAGTGCGCAATTTTTGAAGAATTGTATTTTTTTTTCAACACTTTACCGAGCCTTTTCGATCGTGGGGGGGGGGGGGAGGAAAGAGCACCTACGAGTACCTTTGTAATGTACGCTACGCTTCATTGTACCATAAACGTATACGTTTACGTATGTAGGTCTAAGTATATTTATGTATACCTGTATGTGTTGTATACGTGTCCATACATATTCGTTCCCTTATGTATAGGTATAGGGGTATAGGTATAGGTATAGGTTCGCACAACTCGTTTAAACCGACTATTCGCATAGGTAACTCATTTATTCATCTATTTTCTCACTTGCATAGTGTATTCCTTCTTTTCTCTCTCTCTTTCTCTGTTATCCCTTATTTAGGTAACTTGAAGTTAAGTCATATCTTTTATAGGTAATCACCTAATCACAATTCATTGCTCCACCACTGCCCCTTATAAACCCACGGTATGTAAGGGATGGCGCTGGCGCTGGCGATGGCGATGGCGTGAGCATTGAAACTTTGTAATTCCTATATCCGAATAAATAATCTTGGAAAAAAAGAAGAAAAAAAAGAAAAGGTATAGGTATAGGTGTAGGTATCTGTGGCATACACGTATGTGTTAAATATTGCAAACGTGGGTGGGTGGCGGTGGTAGTAGTACACCCACGTCTACATAGGTGCAGGTTGTCGACTCGGTCTCGGGTCTCATCTCGTCTCGTTTCATCTCGTCTGGTCTCGTTAGTCGTTAAAGCTGATATCGTTTCGTTTGGTTTGATTAAAGGTGCGGTTTAGTCTGCAGACGAGTCTGTGTTCTATACTGGTAGCGCTAGGTATTCCGCAGTGTTTTCTAGTACCTAGTCGTATAGTGGTATAGTGGTATAGTGGTATAGTCGTAAATGTAAAGTACTAAGCACCTATTAGCGACAAACGGTTTTCTCTTTCTCTTATTTCTCATCTCGATCTCGGCATCTTTAACGATTAATATAATGGGGCCATATGCCAGTCGCTCGTACGTACCAGGTAGGTACTAAGTAGCAGGTACCACGTAGCACGTAGCACGTAGCACGTAGCACGTACCAAGTACCAAGTACAATTTATTCATTCGCCTAAACGCCTTTGATATGACTGAACGTAGGCATGCTGCTGCGTCTACACGTACACCTACAACTACAACTACAGCTACAGCTACACGTACGAACAAATAGGTAAAGTGTACCTACTTGGCACGTACACTTACGTATATTGACTGTGCCTATCAGTCCTATCACCTAATTACCTAATTATCGTACGGTTGCGACGGCACAGCGGGTACGCAAAACGTAAAACGCAATACGCAATACTTTTACGTTTACCTATAGGTATGCGTATTGCGTATTGCGTATGTATGTACTATTTAGGTAGCTATGTAGGTACCTAATTGGTAATTACTAGGGCTGAGATTTTTATGATATCGCATATTTGATAGCGTGATAGTAGATACCGCATATCATGGTTTCTTTTGCGATTCATGCATTTCTACGCCGAATTATGCAATTTGATATCGCATATTTTTGCTTATTTCGACGTAATTGCTTGAAAATGCTTATTTTAGCCAAAAAAAGGCCCTTAAACCGCATATTTAACGCTGATTTCGACCGTTCTCGCATATTTGAAAAAAAAAATCACTAAAAAACAGCATAAAAGTTGAAATTTTGAGCTTAAAAAAAATCAACTCTTCAAAATTAAAAAAAAAAAATCAAGATTTTGTCTGTGACTTGTCGAACGAGTTTTCGATTTGTAGTCGCACCGTTTTCACGAAAATTTTAAAATAAAAAGTTCGATGTTTTTTCTTCTCATAATTCATAATTTTATAAAAGTTCGATGATTTTCTCACTTTACTTCTTTCCTTATTCTAATTTAGTAATTTTGATAGCATTTCTGCATTCAGATTAAAAATACCTACATTTTGATATGCTGCATGGTGGGGTTTGATAGCGCATATAAATGCTTTTTTAGGCAATTTTAATCGCTTTTTATAAGCGCTTATAATCGATTTGATAGCGCATAAAAATCTCAGCCCTAGTAATTACCAATAATAACCCATCTGCTTACCATACCTAAGTTGGATACAGCACACAGATCGAATTGAGGAGCTTGGTATCAAAGTGAGACATGAATAGAGCACGAAAAAATATGCACTCTAGAGCAGTGAAATATGCGCATATAATATGCGTTCTAGACGTCTGAAATATGCAAAAATATGCACCTTACGCACAATCGATATGGGTGTCATTAGAAAAGATTTTTTAAGCTTTGCAACATTGTAACACTGCCGATACTGTTGAATACTGTGTTACTCTACCTTTTGGCTGAAAAGGACATTTTTTAAAGCAGTAAATGCTTAAAAAGCAAACACGCCTCGATTTTCAGGGGAAAAAATATTTTCATTTTTTCGAACCATAAAAAAATGCTAAAAATGATGGGAAAATGCTTAAAATATGCAAAAAAAAAGAGGAAAATAGCCGAAATATGCGGAAATATGCGCTCTACATGTCTGAAATATGCAAAAATATGCATTTTTGGTCGAAATATGCAAAATGAAATTTGGTTTCTCCACCTCAGAATGTCATGAATCGCAAAGATATGTTAAATATGCACTGTAATCTGAAATACAGAAAATCATACATTTAATATTTATCCGTGCTCTAGACTTGAACATAGAATTCGCATTATGTTTGTCTCACTTTGATACCAAGCTCTCCTCAATTAAATAAATAAATGAATGAATGAATGGATTAATGGATGGATGGACGGATGGCTTGCACATTCGGAGGGTGCGGCTGCGGCTGCGGCAGCGTAAACGTGGCGGCATGGCACACGGATGTGGATGTGGATGCGGATGCGGATAGGTATCTTACTGTGGCATGCGGCATGCGGCATGGCGGCGTGTACGTAGTAGGCTTCAACTTATTACTTAAGAAAACAAAAACGGTGATTGGGTATTTTTATTTAATTAAAACTTTGGTCGATTGTCGCCGCCGCGCCGCGCCGTTCAACTGTCTAGCTAGATTTACTTTGTACATCTACATATGGTACGCGTAGATGCCTGTAACGTTGTAATGTATCCAATCCAATATGGTATGTGAAGAAGATAGGTGTACCTATACCTAGTTAGCACAGTACCTAGTACCTAGTAGGCTAGTACCTACTGTACCTACATACATATAGGTAACCGTCGCTATTACGAGTACGAGCACTGAGCACTGAGCACTGAGCACTGAGTACTGAGTATTGAGTAAGTTCACGATGCACATCGATTGATAAGAGTTCGTCGTAGTATCCTCATTCCCATGCAACGGCGTGGCGCGGCGCAATCCACCCCCAAATCGAAAGTTTTTTAAACATCGATGAAGTGCACTGATTGGCGGATTGGCGCATCCGAGGCTACAGCTAGAGCTAGAGCTCGAGCTCAGGAAACTCGAGCATTCCCTTTAAGTTCGGCAAATAAAATTTGATTAGTTAAAACATTTTCAGCCTCGCTTCACTCGGGACTCGGGTAGGATTTTAAGCGGTCTATAAATTCCTCGAATGAACATGAACAATAGGTAACACGATACATATAGTATACCGTACTTATTGTCTAAATCTGAATCGATCAAATTTAGTGAAATTCGTACCTTTATGAATGAGTGAAATAAATTTTAATGAAAAGAAGTGATTTTACATTGATGTTTCAGTCAAAAATCACTTATTTTTCAGTCCATTTCCAAGTGATGGGGAAAAATGAGTAATTTTTGACTGGAGTAGTGAAAGATGAGCGAAACAATGAAACATGGATGATTTTTGTTTCATTCAAAAAGTAACAGTCGGTCGAAATTTTTTCCAAAGACTGTCAGATGCAAAAAGTACGAAATACCTAGACTGCTAGACGCGACCCCGCTACGTAGTCCTAGTTGAATACGGAGACGAAACGCTTACAGCGCAGCGTATGTAATTACATATGTATTTGAAAATTTAAAAAGTCGCTGCGCTCGATGCTGCTGGTGCCGGTGCCGATGCCGCATCCAAACGCATCGACTATCAAACGATTACGAGTAAGTTGTATTTACGCTACGCTACGCCTGCCTACCCTATACCCATATGCTGTCCGTGTCCTCCTCTGTCCGCTGTCCGCGTATTCTATTCTTTCGAAGGTAGTGGGCAGACTATTTTCGGCGGTCCGAATCAATTTCGCGATTTGTGAGAAAATTCAAAAATAGGCGCATATGCGGTAGGTAGTAGAGTATAAAACGATACGAGTGTATCGTGAATTTGTACCTACCTATCTACCTACCTACCTATACTCGTATCGTTTCGTTTGTTCGGCCTTCGGCATCCACCGTCGCGTCGCCTATGTGATGACGTCACGACTCGTGATGACGTCACGACGCGACGCGTCGTCACCCAGTCAATGATTTAACCATTCAACATTGCACGATACGATTAATACTCGCGAGTATGCGTAATAGCGTATACTCATATACTCATATACTCGTTAGTCGTTAGTCGTTACTCGTAGGGTCGTAGGTTCAGAACCGGTATCGTTTGAATGAGACCAGTTTTCATGAATACGATACGGTAACGAGTACTTTTTATCGTATCGTTTTATACTCTAGTCTAGTAGGTAGTAAGTAGTTACTGCGGAAATTGGAAAATTTGTCGCAAGTTGCGGAATGGCCGAAAAATGGTATGGAATTCGGTTCTGGCGCGGCGCGGCGGTTCGGTATTCAGCTAAAAATGATAATTTCCATCGGCTACTCTCTTAATTTGAAGCAGTCAATTTTCACTGATTTCAAGTCAAAATTAAACGAAAATGACTAAATGAAATTGTCAGAATTGTGTCAAGTACAAGTACTTACTTAATACCAAATTCAGCTGATGTTTTTTTCCCACTGTAAATGTTGTTCGGTCAATTTTTACTGGTTTGCTGTTAAGACTGGTCGATTGAAATATACAGAATTGAGTGACTAACAAATCAGTCTCCAGTAAAAAAAAAAATACTTTTGAGAATCGACTGAAAAACTACCGAAACTTCGGTAAATTTTACCAATTCGGCAATTCGGTAGGAAGTAAATCTTGTAACGTACGAAATGAATCGGTGATATTTCACCGAATCATTTATTTAAAAATTGAAATTTTACTGCAAAACATTATTGATTAATCCGCTCTCTGAAAAATAATTTACTTTTACAACTTGAACCGTTACCTACCTACCTACCTACCTACCTACCTAGTTGGCTACGTAATAGGTTTAGATCGAGCCGCGGCGCCGCGCCGCGCCGCGCGAACGGCTAACCGACATGGGATGGTGTTATCTAAGTTGCCTATCGAATTCGCCGTAAATACGCGTTGCGTCGCGTATTCACGGCGGATCGGTTATGCAATTCTATTAACGTGTTTTTTTCTCCGACTCGAATCCGTTTGCAACACGAAATTGATAATGTAGGTATTAGTACATATTACGACGGTCGTCTGGAAATCATCGGCCAAGATTTCATTTTTTGGTAAAACTTGCTCGTTTTGTTTTTTTGTTTTTGTTTTCTTTTTGAGAGGCGGGTGTTACATCTTTTAGAGTAATTTGTGACATTGTCGCCGTTATACTCTAACGTAAGTCGAAGCAATGACTGCGATGAAGTGATTAAATTCAGTTTTCTTATACGAGTATGGTACTTAACTAAATAGCTGCTTAATTCGACGCGATACTTTAAGTGAGAATAGAAAAGTGTATTTTTCCAAAAGTAACAGGCCTATTTACATAATCGTGGATTTTCGCTGAAGAACGATGATTTTCAAAAATTCGCCTAAAATTGACAAATCGACTGATGCAGTTGAAATTTTGGTTTCAGCGAGTTTGGAACGTGCTCTCTTCGCAGATTTTATTCTCGTTCCGATCTAGGAAAGAGAATTATGTCGAATGATTCCCTCGTTAGCACTTACTTCGATGCCATTACGTACCTAACCTATTTATGTAGATAAGTTTTACGCACTTACGCATTACGCGAAGGCGAATACAGTAGGTACATATGTACAAAGCTACGAACACAGGCACAGCACACGCCACACCACACGCCACACAGCTGATGGATACGTATGTGGTGTTTGCGCAGGCGGGGAGGGGGGGTGAAGGGTGCATTTACACCGGGTCGGCATTTTTTTTCCAAATATCTAGTGTCCAAACGCTTTCGAAATAGTATATTTCATAACGAGGGAGAAAAAAAATTTCTTCGAGTTTTGAACGATATTTTTCTTTATTGTGGGAGAAAAACGCGAATTTATGCAGTCGAGCGATTCGCGAGTGGGAGTAAAATAGTGTTTTCCTCCCTCTATAATGAAAAAACTTGTAATATACCTACCTAACAAGAAAAATAAGCAAAAAATTCACATTCTCAGGCCTAAATTTCAGTTTTTTCTTTGATTTTACCAAAAAAATTTCGCTCTCGCGAATATTCTATATTAGAATTTTTATTCGATTTCGACTCGAAACAAGAAAAAACAATCTAAATCTACCCTCACTCGTTGGTTTAAAAATGTCGCTTCAGATCGGCGCTCAAGTTTAGCCGGATAATTGGTCTGCAAAAAAGGGGCCCACAAAAAGCTTTGTACCGGGCTCGCATTTCCTCTCGCCGGCCCCGGGTATGCGGAATGCGGAATGCGGAATGCGGAATGCGGTATGCGGTATGCGATTTTTAACACCAACAGTCCAGGTCCCGCAGCAGTTATGTTCATTACATTATATCGCATCGTATAACTACTCGTATCTGGCTATCTACGTAGTAGATTCCAGGTAGATATATCGCACCTCCAGTGCAATAACACCACATCTCAAAATAAATCAACTTTTTAATTTTTGGTTTAAATTGAAAACTAATCAAAGATAAGCATGTTTCAGAAAAAAATAAGAGGGTCAATTTTTTTTTAGATGTGGTGTTATTGCACTGGGTGTGCGATATGTAGGTATAGGTATAGGTATAGGTATAGGTATTGGTATTGGTATTAGGTAGTAGGTACGCGACATACGGGTATGAACTACGAAGCGATAAAACTGTTTAGCGTCACGCCGCGCTGCGCCGCACCTATCTAGGACCGAAGTATATGTATAACTGTGTGTGTGTGTGTGTGTGTGTGTGTGTGTGTGTGTGTGTGTGTATTATACCTACCGTTCACCGTTCCGTACATACGTATGTACTTATATTAATTTGTTTAGCAGGTTAGCCATAGCACAGTCGCGCCGTCATTTTCGCTTATTACGATTAGGATTAAGATTAAGATTACGATTACGGTAACGGGTAACGATATTAGGTACGCAGGTACTGGTACTGGTGCTGGTGCTGGTGCTGGTGGTCGTAAGTATGTCTACGTGTAGGTAGTAGGTAGTAGGTAGTAGATAGTAGGTACGTATACGTATAAACGTGCTAATTTCATTAGGCACTCGTTTCATTCGTGTCATTGTTGCAGCGCGGTGCGGCGCGGCGCGGCGCGGCGCTACGCGAATAGTCGAGTAAAAACTAGGTTTCTGGTACGTAGCTATCTAGCTATCTAAGATGGTCGTGTATGGTAATATGGTACGTAAAAGGGGAAAGAATTGGAAAAAACGTTTTGAAAATTGTGAAAAACACGAAAACACGAAAACACGAAAGAAGAAAATAGGTACATATAAACGTAGGTAGGTAGCTACCTCGCTAGGTACTAGGTACCAGGTACTAGATACTAGGTAGATCTAAATTGGTATGGTATAGTAGGTACGAATGTAAAGTTTTCGAGTGAGCGTACCTACGGTAGAGCATAGGTATGTAGAATTGTAAATGTACACAATACACATAGGTACCTACCTACTTACTATGTATCTATCACGTATACGTGTACGTTGTACGTGATAGATACGAAGCGACGCGACGCGACGCGACGCAACGCAACAGGGTTTGGCAAGTATGAATCGAGATTGGCATAGAAAAAACAAGCAGCTACCTAGTACCTAGAACTACTACCTAAATGAAATAATGTGTAAAATTGCAACTTTTTAGAAATCAAGGATTTGGGATTTGGGAATTGGGAATTGAGAAGTGACATTGCTAGATACAATTTTGTAATTTTCTTGTTGCCTACTTAGAACGATTCCTGAATTTGACGGTAATGATGTAGGTACCTTATGTTTTAGGTATGTGAAATGGAGTGGGAGTGGGAGTGGGAGTGGAGTAGGTAACGCGCGAAAGCAACGAATAAAAATATCAAATCAAATCAACTATGTAGATAGGTATTAGGTATTACATAGGTACTAGGGGGCGAAAACCGACGCGACGCGACGTACGAATAAGTAGAACTGATGCCTAAATACCTAAGGTAGGGCTAAATACATACGAGTAGGTATGTAGATGTCATGCGATGCCACACCAACAGCACAGCACAGCAGAGCTGAGAAGAAAAGAGAAGAAAAGAAAAAACGTCCGGAGTCCGGATTATCGCTTACCTTACGTCAGGTCTCTGGCTCGGCGGGTATAACTAAGCGCGTATTTGCGGCGGCGGTGAAGGTGGTGACTGCGGCGACGATTCTGTCGTAAAGTATACTCGTTAATAGAAAACAAATACGGTGCGTGAACGTGAACGTGAACGGTGAACGGTGTACGGCTGTACGCGTACGCGTGCGAATTCGCGTATACTGTACGTGTAATAGGTATACGTATATGTAAGTTGACGGCGGTAGCGGTAGCGGTAGCGGCAGCGGCAGCGGCAGCAGCAGCGACGACGGCGGATTTCGGATTTCAGATTTCAGATTTCGGATTGTGGATCGGCTTAGCTTTTACGAATGTTCCAAGTCGAACGTACAGTACAACTACAACAAATGGTACGGCTACGGGTACGAAACGAATCACGATACGCTGCAAGCTGCACGCTGGTCGTGGTCGTGGTCGTGGTCGTTGTCGTTGACGCGTTGACGTTATTTACCTACGCGTTTACGTAACGTATTGTAACGTAACGTTGCGTTGCGTTGCGTTGCGTAGCGTAGCGAGCGAGTGAGTGAGTGAGGCTTAGCCGTAACGCACATGTTGCATTTATATAAATTTTCGTCATCGCCTTCGCCTTCGCCTTCGCCTTCGTCTTCGTCTTCTCGAAAACATAGTCTCGTGACGTCATTTTACGTTCATCCAATCCTTTTATCGCTTTCGCTTTGAAAAGTGCCGGATGCCGCCGCCGCCGCCGGCCGGTCTCGCCATCGTCATGGCCGTTGTCGCTGTCGCTGTCGCTGTCGTCCCCTCTTATGCTCTTTTCTGTTGCATTGCGTAGATATACGTATAGTTAGGTACTTTTTGTACGTAACTGTACACTGTACACTATACACTATACACTATACACTATACGTTGACGTAGGTGGCGGTGGAGGTGGAGGTGGAGGTGTAAATAATAAAGTGCAACTAGTACCTAATGAGTAGGCACCTAGGTACGTAAAAGTATCGTTTTAGCGATGCGTCGACGTATACTTTTCGGTACCTTAGCTAATACCTACCTATCTACTATCTACTATCTACCTAACTACATATGTGAGCCTGGATATACATAGAAACCACACGTAGGTGTCAACGTTCTGCCTTGATTGTACTCCTTCTGAAAAGCCCAAAATCAGTGTCAACTCATGCAAAAAGCAATTTTTCATAACCAAGGGTCAAGGGTGGTTTTTACGTACACGTACGGTCGTACGAGTATATCTATATCCAGGTTCGCATATAAAAATACGAGTACCTAAATAAGTATTCGATACTCGCTGCTTACCTTCCACCTTCCACCTTCCACCTTCCAGCTTTCACTTAACACATAGCTACCATACCATATGAAAGTAAGGGCCTAACGTAGGTAAATACTCGTACCTACAAGTTTGATACACTTAACGTAACGTTAGCTAGGTATCTGTAGCTACGTACGTCCACGTCTACGTCTACGTCTACATACCTAATTTCTACTACGATAGGTATTGGTTACCTATACCTACCATATCTAACTAGAGCGGTATCGACAGTCGACAACTACACATTGTGAGTCTGGATGTAGTATGTAGAAACCACCCTTGACGCTTAGGTGTGAAAAATTGCTTTTTGCATGAGTTACACTGATTTTGAGCCTTTCAGAAGGAGAATAGGCCTAATCAAGGGGCAACCTCAACTCAAAAACCTATTTTTCACACCTAAGCGTCAAGGGTGGTTTCTACGTACGTACATACATACATACTCGTATATCCAGACTCACGCATGTAAGTGTAGGTCGTAGGTCTGTGTCTGTATCTGTTGTTACGTACCTATACGTATAAGTGTTACGTTTTACGTGTTATCGTACGTACTACGTACCCAATCGCAAGTCAATTCCGATCGATTTTGATTTTTTCGTTTTTTCGTTTCTGATTTCAGGCAACACGCAAACACCTAGGTATACAAGACAAGTAAAATGATATGTACCTATATGTTATTGTGTTACTTGCGCCTTCTTAAGTACCTACACGTATTTCATGTCGAGACGCGTCTACCTGATTTCCACTTGGCTGTTGGTAAGTTTAATTGTTCGTAATCGTAATACGAGTACCTACTTGGTATTTTTTGTTAATACCTACCTATGTACCTACCTACCTACCTACGTACGTAGGCACCTAATATGTACCTAACTACCTACCTATTTACGAAGAATTCGACACTGCACAATGTACATTGTACGTTACATGCGTCACACGTCACGTCACACGTCACACGTCACGTATACCAGTAGATAATCGACGAACATGATGCTACCGTGCTGACTGCTGCCCTATAACCACCACCCACCTACCCACAATCCACTAATCACTACTCAGCTGGCTAGTCGCCGTCCCAAGGCAATTGCCTATAATGCCCCACTTCATTGCGCCTCTGCTTTCTTCTATCTGTACTCGCATCAGATTTCGTTCCTTCGACTCCTCTCTTCCTCCCCCCGCCACAGCCACAACAGAATATCTATCGTACATGTAGGTAGGTAAGTAAGTAGGTAGATCGGTACTTGGTGGATTACAAACGAAGAAAGTTACAAAAAAAATGAAGTAAAGTTTCCTCTGAAAGGAAATGTTGTTAACATGGATAGGTTTTTTCCTATCAACATTGGTGGAAGAAACTCTATGATTGGTATTTCTCACCTTTATCCATTATTTCTTTTTGCCTAGCAATTTTATTTCAGGTGTTAAGAGTCTTTCTGGCATTTTTTTGGCCTTTAAAAACTTGGAAAAATTGGAAAATGTTTTGTTTAAAAATAGTTTTTTTTTTTTTTTTGCATATTTCTGACTTTCTGATATTAAGTTAGGTACCTACTTTCTAAAATATAAAAATTTATGTTTTCAAGAGTCAGCATCGCGCAAAGTAGCGCGGAGCAAAATTAAAAACTTGGAAAAATTGGAAAATGTTTTGTGACTTTTGGGGTCTGGCGTCTGGCTTTCTAACTATTAAGTTAATTTCGAAAATATAAAAAAAAATTGTTTTTTCTCGCATATAACGTCGACCAAAATAGGTCTCGCGGGATTTTGGAATTACCCTCGAGGGAAAAAAACAAATCCATGTGAATTGCACAAGTTTACTTTTGCTTTAGGACAAAAAGCTTTTAAATCGTGGATATAGGTACCTTTAAAATGCCAAGAAAAATTCAATTTTTTCACTTTATGACTTTTTGTTGAAATATTAGGTTGTATTTGTGCCTTTTTTCTTCGTCTATAATTTTCAAAATTGATGAAAAAAGGCTGATAAAATGTTTAAAAAATTACGAAAATGTCACGTATCAAAATTATTTTTATTGGACGTTTCGACAAAAAGTCAACAATTGTAAAAAAATTAACGAATCGGATCAAATTTAGCATTTTTTTTGACCCTCGACAACTTTTCTCGGACAACTTTTTTAAGTGACTCCTTCCCTCTCTCACCAGACTCCACTGGCAAAATGATATTTCGTTAGATAAAATGTTACAAAAAATCACGCGAGGAAAACAAAAATTGGTACGATCTGTTTTATGATAAATTTTTCAAGTGTCGTCATTTATTTTATATAGGTAGGTCTAGGTACTACTTACATATTATACTTACTACTCCAACTTACGAGCAGTAGGATAATTGCTGTCACTATGTTCTGTTCTCTGCTTTCTGCTTTCTGCTTTCTGCTTTCTGCTTTCTGCTTTCTGCTTTCTGCTTTCTGCTTTCTGCTCTGCGTACTATCTGTACCTGCTCCTTACTCAATCCCCAATCCCCCCACCCCCACCCCCACCCCCAGCATATCGACTTGACACCTAAGTAAACGCGTACGTGTAGGTACTTGTAGAGACAAAGATACCTGATCACCTCGTTGCCAGCCCTCGCCCTCGCTTTTTTATTTTGTGGAGACGGCGTGGCGTGGTGTGACGTGATAGAGATACGTACACGTAGCGTGTAAAATTAAATTATGTGATGAGCGAGCGAGTAAGTATATATTTTGACGTCATAACGCGGATTTAAAATCACTTGGAAACGTCGCGTCGCGTCCAAAACTCGAAAATCAGAAATGTCAAGAGCCTTAAAATTTAGTTGCAACGGAAATGTGTTTCATTAAGAAGCGGAGAAGGACACAGCGCAGCGCAGCGTCGCGCTTCGCTCGTAGTCGTCGGTTACAGATTAAAAGTGGTTTTTCTGTTTTATTTACCCAGCGGTATAAGACTTTCGAGTTCTAAATTAAAGTGAAATTATTCCAATGTCGTACTATTGTCGAGTTTAAAAATTTAATTAATTATACGCGTACTACCGCTGCCGCCGCCGCCGCCTTCACCACCACCACCACCACCACCACCACTAGTAGTTGTAGTACGACGAGAGAGTATACGTATGGCACGGGCAAGGGTACGGGTACGAGTGCGAGCGCGAGCGTACCGCGCGCCAATTGCTTTCCTTTCTACTCGTTCCCCTTTTCGTTTCATCGGCCGCTTTCTTCTCCTTTCGCCAGTTTTCCATTTTTGGTTTCAGATTTTTAATGTGCTACCTAAATCTATAAGTATACTCGTATTAGCTTTTTGTTGTTTTTTGTTTTGCTTATTTTTTTCTTTCTGCACAGTCGCAGTCGTGCCTGCTGCCTGTCCAAGTGCCTGCGTGCCAACAAAATACGAAAAAAACTACGAATACGTGCGGAAGAAAAATTTTCAAAAATACGAAATTTCGTCTCAGTGCGATCAACGAAAATAATTATCTCCGTCTGTCTCTGATCACGAGAAATTTTACAGCGCAAATTTTTGGTTTTGGTTTTGGTTTTGGTTGGTTTTTACTTTTGGTAAGCAGGTACGAGCCCTGTGCTGCAACTGCCGGGTGTAAGTAGGTAGTAAATACGCAGTGCATGCGTGTTAGAATGCTTAGGTACGTAGATACCTATTCGAAAAAAACGCAAAAAAAAAACACGAGTAAATGCGAAAAAATAGGACGCGACGCAGTAGGTACGGCCGTAGTGACGGGAATGAGAAAAAAAATGTTGAAAATTTTGTCGGCGAAATTAAAGATAAGCGCTTAATTATTTTTAATGACGCGCTCGCCGAGGCGAGATATTATTTTTATTAATGTCGGTTAATTTGTTAAACCGCGTCCGCGTGGAAAGTTGAAATTTCTTCCGTTTGAAAATGGCAAATGACGATGAATCGGTCTGCGCCTCGCCTGCGCCTTCGCATTGTACAATTTATCCTCTCGTCCGCATCCGCGTCCATCCAACTACAAATAGCCCGAGCCCGCCAAATTTGAAGGAAGCCGCAGACGTGTAGGCTTTACGTATATATATTTTCATCGGTAGGTATACCTATGGATGACCTATGGTACCCATATGGTACGTTTGTTGGTAACTTGATGGGGTGGCGGGATCGGGCCGGGCTGAGCCGGATCGGAAAACAAATAAAGTAGTCTTTACCTACAAGTTTACGAGTAATTATGTAGGTAGTCAAGTGTAATCTTGACGATATATTGGCAATAATCTTATTCTTTTTTTCAATTATGACTAGCCGAATAGGGTTTAAAACTGTATGTAATGGCATGGTACAGGTACAGTACAGCAAAAAGGTTAGTTTTATCAGCAAGTTTGCGGCGGACCAGTCCGGCTTTTTACTGCGCCGTTATTTTCCACCTGCTAGTAGATTTAGGTGGTCGGGCAGGTGCACGCCACCGTGCAGCACGATTCAACATGGTATAGCCCGGCACCCGGCACCCGGTGGCGCGGCGGCGCCCCGATATAAGTATAATAATTATACTTATCCATACTTATAAGATAAGGGCGGGCAGCTGAGCCGGGCGAAAACAGGTTGTTGGCTCGGTTTTATACCGAAATTTTGTCAACCAGAAATACCTAGTGTAGGCGAATTAGCGATATTTTTAAGAAATGAAAATATTTCTAGCTAGGCAAGAGTTTATCGCCAAAAACTGTCGAGGATGGTCCCCTGGCTAACCTCTAAAAAGTCCGCACCCCCTAGACCCCGTGCTAATTTTTTTATGAAGGCTTCACCCCCTCAAAAATGGTTTATCCCGATCCCGAATAACTTCTCAGGATTTGGTTTTACGGCAAAAGTAGCTCAGTACTTTTTTGTTCTACACTTAATTTCCAACATTTTTTGTATGAAATTTTTCTTCGGTCGATCAATAGCAGAGGAGACAAAGAGTCCTGAAGGATGGGGGATTTGGAAAATATGATATTACCTATTTGAAAACGCGATAATAGGTATTAAATCGTACTAAACTGTATGTTTTGGGCATGAAAATAGTAGTATTATGTACGTAAATTGATGGTATTCTTACTCACTTGTTTTTATTTAGCACTAGTAATATGACTGAGGGGTGAGGAGGGATGGACACATGGGAGGAGGAAGAGATAAAAATGCTTCTTGAGCACCCCTCCCCACCCCTCAGTCATATTACTAGTGCTAAATAAAAACAAGTGAGTAAGGTGGGGTGAGTACATTGGGAGGCAAAGGGGGGTCAAGTTGTATTAATACCATCAATTTACATAATATGTACTACTATTTTCATGCCCAAAACATACAGTTTAGTACGATTTAATATGTATACTTGGGTATACCAATTTGACGATTAAGGGGGGGGGGGTGGTGGTTCAAATGGGAATTGAACTTCAAAATCGTTTTCAGAAGGTCTGATTCATATGAAAACGACATGGTTTTCTTTGTTCAATTTTATTGTATCCCCCGGATGTTATACAAATTTTCCTATGATTGATTTACGACCCCTATTGTTTTGCTTATCTTTTGTCTGCTTTACGTGACCTTATGTTTCTTTTGTCGGGGTTTAATTGCCCTCAAATTTTAGAAAACACGTCCAAAATACGTGACTCTCAAATCAGATGTTATTTGAATTTTTTACTCTTTGTTGTTTCCGAAGTACGTGACCAGTCTGTAGACGTGCGAGGTGTCTAGAAAGGGGTATTCGGACACAGCGAATTCAATGACGCCATCAGTTTTTTTCGATCGGTCGCCGTTTTCGAGATAACGGCCATTTTCGAGGCCAATTTCGATCAAAATAAAAAGTGTCCCAAAAACTCGCGAAAATTGTGTTTTCGACTATTTCGGGGTCGCTGATTACGAGTCTGAAGTTTGTTTCACGCGAAAGCCACTGGATTGCCCGAAAACCGCATTTTCGGGGTGAAATTGGCCATAACTCTCGTATGAAAGTCCGGCGACAAAAATGGACCACGGATTCGGAATCAGCGACCACGAATTAGTCGAAAACGACACTTATCTCGACTTTTTTGAAAATCATCGAAAATCGAAAAAAAAACCTAAACTACCCCTTCTCATTTTTTTGGGCCAAAAATTTTTTTGCTCTCAAAAGACGTGCGAGGTGTCTAGAAGGGAGTATTCGGGCACGGCGAATCAGTATACTTTTTTCTTCTATTAATTATTCTTTTCAAATTTTCTTGAGACTGGAAATAAAAATTCTCAAAGAATTTTACAATCGTCTTTTATTTTTTTCCTGAAAATTTCGAATGTTTTTATGGTCTGGAAAATCTAAAGAATTAGATTTTTTTTCTAAATGGGCATCATAATTTTTTGATTTTATGGGCCGGTGAAGGGGAAGCCTCCCATGAAGGGTTAAAAATATCAAAGTTCCTCACTTATCTTGCGAGAATAATTTCGAAAATCGAATTAAAAATTTTGGCGGTGTGATTCTTAATAATTCTAGAAAAATGTTGGAGAGTAGGATCTCCATTTTAATGTAGAGCAATATTGGTGTAACTTGATGCAATTATGCACATCTAGTCACATACCATTTACTCATGTATATTGTGAAATGAATTTTGAAAAAAAAATTAAAAAAAGAAGTCGAAAGTTCGAAAAAATAAAAAAATAATAAAGAAAAGATCAAATATAAAGATATGGGGGAAAAAAGGAGCCCTTTCTATCGAAAGAAAGGGATCCTGAAAAAACCCCGTTAAAAAAGAAAACCACCACCAAAGCAACCATGCAGCATGCAAACGAGCAAACTTATAACACATACACAAACATAAACAAACAATATAAACCATTACTACCTACCTAAGCCGGCTAGAAATACCTAAATACATCAAAAAATTACCTATTATTACCTACATACTTACAATATTACAAATACCTACTTATATTTTCCCAAAAACCCTTCATTACCTTCCAACCTTCTTACCTTCATACCGTCCTTCCCTTCCATTCCTTCACCCCTTTCAACCTTCACCCTTCACCCCTCCAAAAACACACACCACCTAACCCCAGGAGAGACAAAAGGGGGGACGTACCACATGTGCTCAGTAACTCGTGCTGACGACGTCTGCAACAACCACCTACTCGAAGCACTAACCGCGGATGGCGACTTATAGAACCCGCGCATCCAGCATAATAATACTGCGACTTGCGAGGCACGCGCCTCGGGCATAATGCCCCCGACTTTCTGGCCCCGAGCGATCAACGGATACTCGCGGAAGTTGTCGCATAAGTCGCCAGCACGCGAGACGTCTGCAGGGGTAGCGTCCTCCTTGGCCCTACCGGATAGACGTGCGCTGGGCTAAGGCCTTTCACACCTTACATGCCCCTCCCGAGCCGTATTACCGACTTATGACTAGGCATAAGACAACGCAGGGCACCGCAAGAGGCACTCGAGAGTACCTCAAGACAGTGACGGAGCGTCCAGTGATCAGGACGATCTCCCTCGCTGCGCCTATCTTTCGAGACCAAGGTTTCCGTAAACGGTTCAACTCGAAATGAGCTCTGCACTTCCCCATATCATTTTCCATTTACCCCCACCATTCGAAAATTCATTTCCCCCACTCCTTGAAATTTTAGAAAAACAATTTTCGGAAATATCCACAACAAAAGGAGACGTGACTGTTGTGTTTCGGCTCCTTTGTTGAGATTTATTGCCCCCACCAGCTGGTATACTTGATGAAAAACAAAATTCAACCTTTTGTTGTCTTCGAAATACGTGACTGGTCGGCCTCATTGTGTTTGAGGGTCCTTTGTTAGATTTATTGCCCCGACAGTGATAATAAAATTTAAAAAAAAATTGTTTGCTCTTTTGTTAGGTTCATTGCCCTGTCTAGCGTTATAAAAAATTTGGAAGATGATTTATAACCCATATTGTATTTTTTTTCCTTTGTTGATTTTATTGTCCCGACAATCTGATAATGGAATTTGGAAAAATTCCCCTGAAAAGAACTCGCATTTTCCATTGTTTTCAAAATACCAAATAGGAGAAGTGACTCTTTTGTATAGTATGTTATTACTTTATTTATAACAACGACCACAGTGGTGGGTGAAGGGGAGGGGTAAGGGAGGCCAATGGTGTGGGCCCTTTTTCACAATGTTCTGTGGTCCTCAAAATGAAATATTTTCGTGATGATCGACATTGGTAAATAGTTTCCCAATTACTTGTGCTGGAGGTATTTATTTACGTGAATTTTGAGTATTTCACCACGCGGGGGGTTAGTTTTTATTTTTTTTTACAATGTTCCACATGTTCAAAATTTTCAAAATTTTTATGGTATACTTATGGGTAAACAACACTTCTTTTGAGGAAAAAAATTTCATTGCCCCTTTGACCCTTCATCCCAAAAGGGGGGTTAAAATTTTGAAAAGAGCATAACTTGGGGGAAAGTGCCCAAAAATTTCGAAAAAAAATTTTTTGGGTTCTCTTAACCTTCTAGAAGCTATCTAAAAAAACGCGAAATTTTTATTTGCATTTGGCGAAAAATGAAAAAATTATGAATAAAAACACACATTTTAGCCCGTCCCCCCAAAATACTTGAGCTTGGGGTCCAAAAATGGTGTCAAACTTAATTGCCTGATTAGGGGAACATTTTAGGGCGGGAACGGTCAAAATCGGTTTCCAAGGCCAAAACCCTATACTTAACCGGCTATACTCTTTGACAACTTTTGGTTTTTAAACAAATTTTTTCAATTTCGTATTTCAAACATTTTCTTCCAATTATTGAGTTGAAGGAAATTTTGAAGATAAAGTTAAAAAAATTTTAAAAATTCAATATTGAAAAAAAATTGAAGAACAGTGAGTGAAGAGTATGAGTAAGTACGAACGGCAGAAAAAAAATTACAGTAAAAAATGAATGTATTAAATGGAGAATTGAGGGAGTAAGTATCGAAATTTTAATTTTTTCGACGACTGATATTCACTTCGCTTGGGCGATTTTTGATTTCTCTCGCGCCCGATTGTGTTCCTCGATGCAAAAAATTTTGGAAAAAATTTCAATTCCCCCTTTCCCTCGATACCTCTATTTTTGTACAAGGCAATGAAATGGCCGTAGCTTAGAAGTGGAAGGGTTGGAGGGAGTCAAACATTTTTCCGGAATTTTTTTCACCTAGAAACACCATTGGGTGAGGGGAGAAGATTGAGAATCGAAGCGAGGAGCAAATTCACTGCTAATATTGGGTATGCCTACTCATTTGAAATTATTGGAAACAATTTTGAGTTGTAAGAGATTTTAAAAAGTAAGGAATTGAGAAAAACTTTAAAAAATCAAAGTTGGAAAAATGTCAAGAAATTTAAATTATAAAAAATCTACAGTAGGAAAACATTTCAAAAATTCAAAAATTCGAGTACTTATTTACCTATGGTACATATTGAAAATTTTTCCAACTTCATTACTTCATTTTTCCAATCGTTATTTTCAATTCTAAACTTAATTCGAATAATTTTAAACATTTTTCCAACTTTGAATTTTTGAAGAAATTTTCAACTACATGTTCTTCAATTTTTCCCCAATTCAACAAGTACCTTATTAGAGAAAATTCTAAGGAGAAAGTAATAAAAATATGAAGTCGAAAGAAATTTTAAAAATCAAAGTTGGATAAATTTTGAGAAAATTAAAATTAAAATCAAAAAAATTTACTAATGGAAAGATTTTAAAATTGGAAAAATCTAGATTTTTAAAAAAAAATACGTTTGTACCGCATGCCTTTGAAGCATTTTTTCTGCTACCAAACGAAATGTATTTTACAGGTGGTATACCAAAAATGTGGCGAAAGTCTCGATCTCCAAAAATTTGATCTTTACGAGCTATGACCCTTCAAAATTGACTTAGTAACTTTTTTCAAAAATGTATGTACTTAGGCCACTTTGAAAAGCACATCTTCAATTGAAGAAATTCAAGAGCTTGAAATATAGTCAAATTAGCCTAAATTAATTAGTCTCATTCTTCCGATTATACAAAAAATTTTAAAGCCTATACCAACAAAGTGCTGTTTTAGCCGGCGTGAACCGCCGCCAGGTATTTTAGCAGCCGCCGCCAGCCGCCGATACTGTAGCCACTTTGGTCACCGTCGAAGGAGCTGTCATCGGCGCAGACCTCTATTCCGAATCCGATATCCATTTCCGTCGCTCGGCTTTTGTTTCGGAGATATTATCCATTTTTATCTCGAAAGTGCTGTTTTTGGCAAATCGGTCCAAGATGGGTGAAAATTAATGTCATATTTGTAATCAGCGACCTCAAATAGGTCCAAAATAACAGTATTTTTCAGTATCTTGCCCCTTAATTGCCCTAAAATCGTATTTTTCAGGTGAAAATAGGCCATATCTCCGAATGAATGGCCTGGCGTAGGAAATGGACGCCAGATTCAGAATTAGCGACCTCGAATTAGTTATATTTGACTCCTATTTCGGATATTTTCTGCTTTAAAACTAGTTAAAATGATTAAGTAGGTATATTTTCAAAATAAATAGGTAGCGAAGTTGCGATTTGTGGGAGCCCAAACTGCTACGAATACCTATATAAATTATACCTACGTCTTGAAAAAACGATAATTTATGCCATTTTCATAGTTAAATACGCGTAGAAAAGGAGTCAAATACGACTAATTCGAGGTCGCTGATTCCGAATCCAGTGTCCATTCCCGACGCTTGGCTTTTGTTTCGGAGATATTACCCATTTTTATCTCGAAAATGCTTTTTACGGCGAATTGGTCTAAGATGGATGAAAGCGTAGCTATCTGGCCGAATGCTCTTACGTTTGGCGTAGCCGTGGCCGTGGCTGTGGCTGTGAGCTGTGACTGTAGTGTATATGCGTCGCATCTCGTCATAGTGTGCGTGTGTGTGTGTACCGTACCCTATGCTATCGAATGTCGGTGAACGAATATTGTCCCGCAAAAACAAAAGTAAACACCTCGGTTTCGGTCTAAATGCAAATTAAAGCTGAAAAAAAATTTGCAATAGCGGCGCGACGCTTGCTTATCTGCTCGCGCAACATTTGTTTACCATGTATGTGGTATGTGGGCATGTGGTGCCATGCCATAACCATACCCATACCCATACCCATACCCATAGCCATAGCCATAGCCATAGCCACAGCCACAGTCATACATACCGGCACGCCGCGCCGTAGAAGATGTGGATATATCTGCGAGTATGTATCTAGCTACTCTACCTACTGTGTACTGTGCACTGTGTAGCCCCAGCGCGGCGCAGCGGAGACTCGCTGATAGGATATCGTATTGGCACGACAGGGTACGGTACGGTGCGGTGCGGGGTGGCAATAATTAAAAGTTGACGGCTCGCGGAACGGCGCGGCGCGACGCAGTATAACGCGTTTTTCTCGTAAAAGAGATAGAGCCAAAAAACATAATCGGGTACCGAATTTGTACTTCCTCCTCTAAGTGTCGCCACTCGCCAGTGCCAGCGCCAGCGCCAGCGCCATGCGTATGCGTCGAAATAGGTACGTGATACGAATCAGGTAGGTACGCAGTACGTGTACGTACATAGTCGTGTGTCGCAAAATCGCAAGGTACCTATATGTAATATGGAAGAACTGGATGTTGGAAAAAATGGTGCAATTTCTGCTTTTGATGGTTTGTTTTTTTTCGCAAGCAAAAATTACTCGATAAATCGGCGCACCCATTCCACCTATCTCAACGCCGGATGGGGGGGGGGGCAAGCCGCGTAATTTGCGTGAATTCAACTCGCGAGAGGAAGAGGAGGGAAACGTGGAGAGGGGGGAGTGCATGCGATAAATTGTGAAAAAAATTGAAATTCTCTGTTGGAAACTAGGTGGAATTTTCATTGTCGCGATCTATGTATGTAGTAGAGACTGAGACATGTGGGTGTAAACACTCCGTTTACATACCTTTGGAAACATACTCGTACTCGTACTCGTAGTAAGTACATCTACTTCTACATAGTAGGTAGGGTACGTTGGCTGGTCGGCTGGTTGGCTGGTTGGCTAGCCTCATTGGTAAGGGTAGAGTCCGGAACATACAGCAGAAAGCAGAATCTTAAATCTAGGTAGTAACTACACTAGTTGGTAAGTAGCAAGTAGCCGACAGCCGATGGTGAGTCTGAGTAGTAGGTAAGTAAAGTACTTACAGTGCTGTGCAAATTAATGCGGACAAGCTGTTTTTCCACTTACGCAGTCGTGAATTAAAACGCTCGTAGCTCTGGTCAAAATGAACGTTCCGGGCTCGTTTTGGTCTCATTCGATTTGTCAGACTTTCGACTACAAAATGAGACCGGAACGAGCCCGGAACGTCCATTTTGACCGGAGCTACGAGCGTTTATGTTTTCAAAAACGTAAAACTTTAGTGTTTCACGAAAATCCCTGTAATTTTGAACGAAAATAAAATTGGACGAAACTTTTGGCCTAGTTTTATAGTAGACATTCCAACGAATCTTTTAAGACAAAAACGAGCGAAAACCGTTCACGTAGACCAAAACTGTCGCCGTCGCAAGTTGCGCTAAATTCATAAAAATTAACGCGGACAAACTTTTTTTCTACTTACGCAGTCGTGACTGTCGTGAATTAAAACGCTCGTAGCTCCGGTCAAAATGAACATTCCGGGCTCGTTTTGGTCTCATTCGATTCGTCAGACTTTCGACTACAAAATGAGACCGGAACGAGCCCGGAACGTCCATTTTGACCGGAGCTACGAGCGTTTTAATTCACGACAGTCACGACTGCGTAAGTAGAAAAAAAGTTTGTCCGCGTTAATTTTTATGAATTTAGCGCAACTTGCGACGGCGACAGTTTTGGTCTACGTGAACGGTTTTCGCTCGTTTTTGTCTTAAAAGATTCGTTGGAATGTCTACTATAAAACTAGGCCAAAAGTTTCGTCCAATTTTATTTTCGTTCAAAACTACAGGGATTTTCGTGAAACACTAAAGTTTTACGTTTTTGAAAACATAAACGCTCGTAGCTCCGGTCAAAATGGACGTTCCGGGGTCGTTCCGGTCTCATTTTGTAGTCGAAAGTCTGACGAATCGAATGAGACCAAAACGAGCCCGGAACGTTCATTTTGACCAGAGCTACGAGCGTTTTAATTCACGACTGCGTAAGTGGAAAAACAGCTTGTCCGCATTAATTTGCACAGCACTGTATACTGATTGTTAGGTGCCGGAAGTCGGATAGGTACCTGGAATATAGGTAATTGCCAGCCACACTGTACAGTAACCTTGTCCTTACCTATGGTACTACGGTAGTAATTGAAGTGATACCTACGCATCAGCAACAGCAACACGCAACGTACGTGGGTCTGGGTACCTAATCGTACGTAATTTAATGCGCACAAATTTATTCGTGTTCTCTAGTACCTATGTGGGTACATAGTAGGTACTCGTAATTAGCTACCTATATGGTAACGTGTTCATGTTGCATCGAATCGCATTTTCGTACTGTGGCTGTGGCTGTGGCTGTGCTTGCGCAGGCGAATACACGCGTCAGGTTTGCAAAACGCGCGAATAAGTACGAGTAGTCGAGTACCTACGAGTTTGAAAGTGTAACATTCACAAATATATACCTAATATCAGTATCAGTATCAGTACGAAGACGGCGACGGCGACGAATTGAACGGACGCTAGAGTAGAAAAGACGAGACGGTGACGGAGACGGAGACGAAGTAAAGGAGCGAATTGCGACAAAATGCGTCCTCTTAGGTCTAGCTACCTTATACCTACTAAGGTGTGTATAGGTATAGGTCGTTGGGTTGGGTTGGGTTGGGTTGAGTTGTAGGTAAAAGACTATTGGACTATGTAGGTAGTCGATAGTAGTAGTAGTAGGTACCTCTAAGTATGTATCCGTTGGGATAGATAAAGGTAATAGTGTAACGGCGGCTGAGTCGTCCCACTAGACGAATAGAAAGCTTATTTCAAAACATAGGTCATTGTCAAATTCCGTTGCTGGATTTCACTTTATTTTTTAAAAGCCACTTTAAACGCTAAACAGCTTCTTTTTTTTGCGTTTACGTTCGCGTACGTCGACGTACCTAGCTACCTACTAAAGACGTACGCGACGCGACCCGACGCGACGCGCCGTATAGCTGCTACAGCAGATTATGTGCATATTTTTTATATATTTTTTTTTATAGGTACCTTATTTAAAACGTTAAACGTTTTCGTTTTGACAAAATTCTATTCTCTTATCGTGAGAAGCGAAAATAAGCGTACCGCGTACCGCGTACCTCGTACCTCGCACCTCGCACGCTAGTAGATACGTGTGAGAAAGAAAAAGAAAAGGAGAAAGAAAAAAAGAAAAAAACAAACCTCGTCGCGTCCGTCGAACGGATTGCGGAGCGAGAACGAAGTGAAAATCATGGAAAAAAAGGGGAAAGAAAAAAAAAGACGCAATACATAAGTTTATTCCCCGGAGCGCTTTTGATAATACGTAATACGTATCTACATCTACACATCTACATATTTGTATAGAAAATAGCAGGTACACGGTACAGTGCAATACCGTACTGAGTCTATCTAGGTATGTAGGTAGGAACTTGGTTTTCAGTCACAGTAGGTAGATATATACTGGGTAGTCGGTACTAGGTACTAGGTAGTACACACTACACACTACACACTACACAGGTAGACACGTCCGTCGGGGATAGGCAGTTATCTCGAATACATATTTAAACCTGCGAACTGCGATGCGATTCTTCGCAGTTCGCAGGTCTAGGCTAGGTAGTAGGTACAAGGTACGTACTCGTCCCAAAAAGTATTCGAGTATAGTACACACTTATTCGTATAGATTCAACATTCTAGATTGTTGGTACGAAGCGAAAGTTGAGAAGGTACAGAGGTAGGTAGGTACTAGGTAGTTGGGTAGCTAGGTGTACTCTAGGTCTAACCCTACGGTATGACAGTGTCGCAAGCAGATTTTTTCCCGCTTAGCATGAATGGTCATTTTTAGCCGACTTTTTCTTCGATATTTCCAAAATGACTTCGTTGAAAAAATCGATCCAAAAACGGACGCAGTGACGCAGTAGTGCGAGGAAATTGAGACGATTGTTGTTCGTACTTAGGTACATACCAAACTTATCTACTCTGTATCAGCTACCTACGTATCTAAATGGACTCCCCCCCCCCAATAATTTTCTTCCTCGCGCGTTTGTTGAAAATACTAATTATAGCGAAATTGTTCAAGTTCGAGGTCCGCTGATCCGCAGAAAGAATTATCGAAAAGTTGATCCACGTGGTTCCTAAACGACTGCGGTCGGTTTGAGTAGCGGAGCGGATAGTGAGTGCGAGTGCGAGATGATCGAAAGGAATCCACGTAAATACCTAATCCAGAATAATTTGAATCGTAATATTCACTATTTTCTTTATTCATTACGAACGCTTATTTATTATAGTAGGCGGTAAGTCTTTGCGTACCATATGCGCACTCAAGGGGGAGGGGTGCTGACGGGGCTCAAGCCCTCTCCTTAAGCTCGCCGAGGAGATTTTTCATCATAAAAATGTCAAAAAGAGCTTTTTTTTTTTTTGAACAAGATTTTCCAAAAAAATTGGTCCTTGCTCGTTTGGTTAGTATTTTATTCAATCTAAATCTCTCAATGAAACGAATTAATCTCTAAATCTGAATCGGTCAAATTTGATGAAATTTTGCCTTTTTGAATCAGTGAAATAACTTTCACTGAAAATCGCTAATTTTTCTATAATCTAGATTTCTCAGTCAATTCCCAATTAGTCAAAAAATCAAATGTTGAGAGAAAAATGATTAATTTTCAGAGAAAGTTACTTCACTGATTTCAAAATCAGAATTTCATAAAATTTAACTAATTCAGATTTAGACAGTAAAAATCGATTACCTACGTAAAAACTTATTCCCAAAATCCTACAATTTTTTAATTTTTCTTCGCTCTAGCAATGTGCATAAAAAGAATGACGCGTCTACTAAAAATACCCTGATTAGGTACCTAAGTAAAAGTAAAGTACCTATGCCATGCCACTGAAATAAGAGATTACTCAATTTTTTCGTTGAATTTTGACCATCTATCTCCAATGTTTTTCTCGAATTCTCAGCTCCTCCCTTACCTAATTTGTGGGTGCGCTTATGTCGCGTATGGTACCAATGTACTAGATAGTTGGGTTGGTAGGTAGAGCATTTTTTGTAATTTTAGCGCGTTTTCGTATTAGCCGCCGCCAGCGCAGTAGCGCGCGAATGGAGTGGAGATACTAGGCGATGCGATATTACGATCAAATGTACGTAGACGTACATATGTAGGTAGAGGTACTAAGTACATCCCTATCTACGTGACCTAGTACATCTACATCACGATTAGTAATAAGTAGATGACCCTACATAGGTACATGAATATCTAGAATATACGTATGCACCTCTAAATATCTATGTATGAGTCGACTACACGGTATACCTCACATAAATATGTAATAACGTCAAGCGTATTGTGGAATCGTAATTCGTATTAAAATACAAAAATGAAAAACACAAATAAGTAATAATTAAGGAACTACATATTAACTGTAAAAAAAAGGTAGGTATTAAAAAAAATATCGTAGGCCGCGGGTACAAAGGATATAGCTAGGTATAGGTATAGGTATAGGTAGATTAGGTACTTAAACTTGGGTAACAAACGATTTAAAAATAAGTACAGACTACAGATAGGTAATGTACCGTAATCGGCAGAACTGTATCGCTTTCGCTATTATTAAATCAATTACAGGTAGCTACAAAAGTACAAATGTAAAAATTGAAACAGATAAGTAAGTTAGGTGTATAAGTGTTGTACGTAATGCATAGGTAGATAGGTAGCGGTAGCTAGCTAGCTAGCTAGATATGTAGGTCGAGGTATGTAACGAAAACGACAATATAGACAAACGACAAACGACGAACGACGAACGAGTGAAAAACGAAATGCTGCGACTACGGCAACTGAGACGGAGACGGGGATGAGGACGAGGACGAGGACGGGCTGTCGTTTTAACTGGCGATAATTTCGTAAACGTCGCTGTGCTTCGAATATACGCAAGAACCATTAATCCACGTAGACAATACGTCCAGGCTTTGCTCGTTGAAGAATGTGATATCGGCATCGGCGCCCGCATTTAATGTGCCTTTTCTATCCGCAATGCCGAGAACCCGAGCAGGATGTAGCGTTGCCGCTTCGATGGCTTTAACTTTACCGCACTCTGTTTTTGTAAATTGAAAAAAAAAAAAAAAAGCGCATGTATGTGCTATGTATGTAGTAGGTACCTTATGCTATGCACCTATCTGCGATTAACCTATGTTTGGTTTCGTCGCGCCGCACCACGGAGGCGGTGCGATTGGTGTTTCTGTTTCTCGTCGTAGGTTACTTTACTTATTACGTTGGCTACGAGTAATAGCTACTCAGTAGTCAGTACATAGGTATGTATGGTATATGTATGTACATTGTACATACTTACGGTTGAATTCGTCGAATAAGCTGACGCATTTATTCAACGGCAAAATGCTACCGCACAACGTATTCGTTCCCAATATTGTAGCGCAGTTATTCTGAATGGAGATTTCTAAATCGCCTATACGATGACGGCCTTCTTCGAGTCCTGCTGCCGAGATAGCGTCGGTTACCAAAACTAACCCTGAACAACGACAACGACGACAACAATAATTAGGAATTAGGTATAGACATTGTTCGTAACGTTGAAAATTCGTTTACTACGTAGGTGTAGGTGCTAAATGCTCGCTAGCTGAATGGCCAGTAATCAGTAACTAGTAACCAATTACCGTCGTAATTCACGCGGTAAGCGATCCTCACAGCGGCCGGATCAGTATGGCAGCCGTCGTTGATTAAACCAAAATAAATAGGCTTGTCGCGGATATTTTCCGACGTCAGTAAGCCCAGTATTCCGGGATCGCGATGATGGAACTGCAAAAATATGCGTACGTTGTAATTAGCTTCGGATTATTAGAATAGAAAATCGTGCAACGTTACGGTGCGGTGCGGTGCGATGCGGCGCGTTACCACCCTCGTCTTGATACCTACTGGAAAAATTCTTGGGAAAAAGTGCAAAACTGCAGACTAGACGCGAATTGGTAAGCGACGTGGAGCAATTACGCGTATTAATTAGCGCCGCGCCGCGTCGGCCGCGTGCTAGTTGTCGGGAATTACTCGTATTAAGAATGGCCAGCTATCGGCCGGCATCTCTCCCAAACGAATTTCAACTCGAGTATAATACGCGTACAATGTACGATTCGCTTACTCGTGACCATACCTAATCGTAATTTCTACGAGCTTCAGCCGCAGACAGGCAGACAGACTGACGAGTGTGCTTGGTTCCTGGCTACCTAGTACCTACGTGTATCTGTATGTAGTGGTAGCGATAGTGGCAGGCTACAGCGCTATTTTTCATTCGTTTACTCACCGGAGGCATGGCGTTGAACAGATGCGTGATAAGGGTGGCTCCACTTTTCACTGCTGCTTCGGCGGTACTCAAATTGGCTGTGGAATGCCCTATTTTAACGAAGAAACGCGCAGCACAAAATTAAATTAAATTAAACTTTCAACTCTTGCGAGAGATGTGTAACGAAAAGCTCGTTTAAAATCGCACTGAATTTGCCACTGAAAAAAGTTGAATCTGCGTTTTCTCGTAAAACTGATTTCAATTTTTCAGTGACAAATCCGGTGCTATTACATAATGTATAAACACGAGCCTCTACACACGTTTGAACGATATTCTAAGCTTTTTAGTCAGGTACTTACTAATTGTATTTTTCATCTCCTAGCCGGTACCCGATATACCTATAGATAGGTATATTACGTAGTAGGTAGCTAGCTAGCTACTAGCTAGGTACTTAGGTACCTCTACCCACATATATTACCTATATTTATAGATGTACCTAGCTACCTACGTAAGTTAAATACCTACGTAGTATGTCTATGTACTGTGTGTATTACGCACCGATGGACACTACAATTCCACGTTCCTTTAAATGTTTAATGGTTTCTAACGCTCCGTCTACCTCAGGCGCAATAGTCATGATCTTTACGTTGTTTATATTCCCATAGGTTTCCAAAACACTCTTCATGCCCTGTTCAGTAACATTTCGTTGAGTATTTGTTTTGATCCGATGTGTTTACGTTAAACGTAAAACGTAAAACAGAAAAATTCATATGTATAATTCTTATGCAACCCGTTCATATACGTAAAATATCTATATTTAGGTACCCCGGTATAGAATTGAAAATGTTTAGACACTCGATTTCGATTTCTATCACATTAAATCTCGAAATAATTTTACCAGCACTGACTTACACCTAAATATTTCCGATATTTTTTTGTACGCAAGTGTGCGAAAATGTGTGCCATGCTTTCGTAAACGAATTTTCAGCAAATTCCCCTATTTTTTTTCTTTCATGAAGAGCCTTTCCTGATACGGGTCAAAAGTGAACAGTGTTAAGTCAAAAGCGACCAAATGACATCGAAAATTTCACCAAAAAACAGACTTGAAAGTACCTACGATAAGTTAGAAAAAAGTTGGAGAATGAATAATATGTATGAAAAATATGGACTCTAGTAACATTAATCTATCAGTACATAATTTACATGTTCAGAAGCTTATTTTGTGTTACCAGTGAGGAACACGTTAAAATCTCAGCAGTCAGCACTAATAGATTTGTCGCTTGGTCGCTTTGGACTTGACACGGTTCAATTGGTCTTTGACCCAGAATCGGTCAAAAAGACCAAACTGTTTATCTTGGTGTTTACCCCCCCCCCCCCCAAATGAACCGCTAAACCCACCTTTCCCGGAATTATCGCACCCTCGTGTCGAAAATTCAACACACAATATCTCTGGAAGGAGTGGATACAATTTTTTGAAGTTTTCACAGATGTATGAGAATTAGTTGAAAATGTTCTCTTTTTCAGTTCACAAATTGTTTCCATTTTTTTTCAATTTTCAATATAAAAATGTCGAGATATCTAGATGCTCGTATGTTTAGTATGTGTACCTATACCTACGTGGTACCTATGTATACTTAGTGTGTGTAGTAAACGCTATTTATCTAATCTTCTAATGAAATATCATTCGCTTTTGCTACAGGATCAGTATTACGTAAATGTGACGGCAACCGCCCCATCGAATGCGCAAGAATAAAACAGTCAAGCTGAAAAATGAGAAGGACGTACGTTGGTTAAAGAGCGAAGGTGTCCTTTGGCGTGAGCCCCTACTTTGTCAGCGTTAATGAATGGACCTTCCAAATGAATTCCCAAATTAATGGCGCCCGTAGTTGAGCCCATCTTCGGTAAAACCTGCACAGATACACGCCAGTAACAACGATTAGGTACGTTTTACGATTAGTCGATAATCTACCAACTACGAGCACAACGTCTGCAGTAGGTACCACACGTAGTAGTAGAATAATAGAATTACGTAGACGTAGGTGTAAAGTAAGTTGGTAAGTTACGCGAGAATCGTACGCTTGCTGCTTTTCATCGATAACGAAATCGGATCAATATCTTGACTATTAAAACTGGATTTACTTTTCTATAGGTATCCGGATGGGAAGAAACCAATGTTGGACAAAAGCCTGTGACTCCGTTCCGCAGAATGCCATTAGCGACGATGTTTAATCCTTCTTCCACGTTGCTTTCGTTGAATGAAAAGTCTATCCCAAAACCGCCTGAAAACAAAAATACTGAGTAACCGATCGAGTACGTTTCACGTTACGCTTACCGCGTTATGCGCAGACATTTTACATTGTAAAACGAATCCGATTCTTCGGAGCGGCGATATACGCAAAAGGGAAAAACCAATTACTTACGTCGGGGGTCGGATCACTCACCGTTCACTTGAATATCCAATAATCCGGGAGAGAGAAGAGCGCCTTTGCAATCGATCCTCGTGTCTGGTTCGACTTTTTCGTCGAAATACAATTTCATTTGATCCTCGATTTTACCATTTCTCACGTACAAGTAGTCGTCGGTTTCTATCGTATTGTTTCTTAAAATTTTACAGTTTTCAAATCTCACTAATTCGTTATTTTGCCTCATCTTGGAAACGCGCGAGCTTCAGAAAAGTTACGGATGAAAAAAGTGATAATCCAGAGGTGTGGAGTTTTGATGACGTGCGAAGATTAGCGATATATAGATATCTAGCCAAGTACCTGAAGCCGAATATGAAGAGTGCGAAACGAATTTCAAGTAATATCACTACCACTGTTGTCGATCTACCTTAGATCATTCGTATTTTGTTTCATCAATTTTTCATCGCGATGAAATCGATTTCTAGTATAACCGGTTAACTTCGAGAATAACTGCAACATTTCGAAAGTAGTATCAACATCCAACATCGCATTAACGCGAAGTAATTAGGTACTTGTTTTCCCCTTTCTTTTACATAATAACCTGTGTTGGTGTTGCAATGAAATTTCAAATTTCCGAAATTCGTTTGTTGTTCAACGCTTTGGAATGAAATCTTCGATGAAAATAAATATACGAAATAAAATTGACCGAAAATCAGAATCATGTATTTTATACCGAACAAACATAAAAAGCACAGAACGAAGAAAAGTGCGAGTGATCTGAATATCGAACTTACACGAGATCACAGATGAAATCATAAGAACGGAAAATATGAATAACTATATAATAACGTAACGAATAACGGTTTATATCTGGTGAACGAAATGAGTCTTTGTTGAGCCAAAACATCAAAGGTAAGGAAGAATACATTCTTTCTTCTGACGCTCCCCCTTTTTGGCGAATCTACGAAATAAACTTTGTACAAAATAAACTTATTGTTAAACGTAAAGGAACTGAATAATAAATGAATATATATAGAGTATTACACTCGAGGTAAAAAAAACGAGATCAAGTGTTTGCGATTAAATCTAGATATTATAGAACGTACAAAACTAGGAACTTCGATATGTAAATATTCCGAATGCGAAGTTGTTATCTTAACGAGTAAATATAAAATGAACGAGAAAAAAATTCACATAACATCAAATGAATTATTAATAATAGTAACGAAATATCTGTTTTAACTTCGATTTAATTCATCGAAAGTCATAAAGGAACGAAAAATGTGCTTCTTTAGAAGAATTCTGAAACAAATAAAGTAACAAGTGATTGTTGTATTATGAGTATATCGGAGTTGTATCTGTATTAGTCAAGCTGTCGAAAAGCGGTTAGTATGCGTTAGTTATAAGCTGTTTTGGAGACGACATTGTCTCGGAATCGAGTGAACTGTTCTCTAGCCAAAGCTTTAGTGAGTCCATCTGCTAACTGATCGTATGTCGGTACCCATCGTATTTCGATGTTTCGTTTGATGGCCTCGAATCTTACATAGAAATAGCATAATTTTACGATATGTTTTAATGACTGGGAATCCTCTGATTTTGCCATTTTGATAGCAGAGGTATTGTCTTCCAGCAGTATGGGCGTAATATCGATATGTAATAGCCGTTTAACCATCTCTTTAATGGCTACAGTTTCTCGACATGCTAACGATAGTGCTACGAATTCTGCTTCAGCTGTGGAAAGGGCGACGTGCGATTGTTTTTTCGTACGCCACTGTATGATATCACCAAAGGATTTCAGTATAAAACCAGTGGTGGATTTTCCGTGTTCATCGTTCGTGCCGAGAGAGGCATCGGCATAGCATACGATTTGATCTGTAGAACCTGTATATTTTAAACCCCAACTGATAGTACCTTTAATATATCTGAGTATTCGAACGAGAGAATAGTAGTCATCTATTGTGTAATTCGATTGTCTTCGACTAATCTTATTAACGGCATAGGCGATATCTGGTCGTGTGCCATTTGCGAGGTATAAGAGTGAGCCTGTCACCTCCTTGAATGGCATTTGAGCTTCGAAATTTTCAAGTGAGTTTTCGGCTTTTAACGGAGTCTTTTTACTAGCTTCATTGGTCATAATCGGTGTGTCAATTGGAAAACAGTCTGACATTTGGAAACGATCGAGTATGTTTAACGCAAACTGTGTTTGATGAATGAACAAAGTTTTGCGATTCATGTCGCGAATAATTTCTAGTCCTAAAAATAGCGATGGAAAACCGAGATCTTTTATGTCAAAACGTTCGCGAGTTGTTTCTTTACTTCAATGATTTTATCTGGGCAATTTCCAATCAAGAGCATATCGTCTACGTACAATAGCAGCAAAATAAATCGATGAGAGTTACGCCATAGAAAAATACATGATTGAAATGGATATAATACGAATTTTAGTTTTTGCATTTCTGTTTTAACTTTAAGTACCATCTTTTGGAACTGACGTATAATCCATAGAGAGCTTTATTGATTTGGCATACTTTCTTTTTGATCAACTTTTCCCTATTAGGGTAACCTTCGGGTATATTCATATATATAACTTTTTCTAGATCACCGTGGAGAAAAGCGGTAGTTACATCGAGTTGATGCAGTTCAAGACCGTATTTGTTCGCTATCGAGAGAAAGAACCTGACGTCGACTAACCGAGCGACTGGAGAATATGTTTCAGACAAGTCATATACTGTTTTATCGCCACAACCTTTGGCTACCAATCGTGCTTTAAACTTTATGTAATCCGATTTTTCAGCTTTGCATTTGAAAACCCAACCAGAATTCAAGATCGGGGTATTTTTCGGTAAAGTATCTCTGTCGATCAGAATCCAGGTCTGATTTTTGTCTTGTGATTTAAGTTCAGATTGAGCTGCTTTTAACCAATCGGTTTTATACGGACTTTTCATTGCTTCTTTAAAAGTTTTTGGTTCGATTAGAGCTAGTTTAGAGCGGGTTAACGTTTGATCTGAATCTGTATGAAACGCATGAAACGAGCTGGGTTTATTTTCATCTAGATTTGTTAAGTTCGAATTTAAGTCCCTAATAAACGATTCACGTACTAGATTGTCATTTTCAGTATTTTTACCTTTTTGAACGAGCGACTCGATATAGTTATTTTCTAGCATAAGATTAGATTCTATTAAATTAGCTGAGACTGAGCTATCATCGAACGGAGAATCTTCAATGTATATTGAAAAAGTACCTAAATTGGCATTAGCTGTATCGTTTTTATCGGTATCGGCAAATGATTCGATTGACCATTCTTCCTCTGGTTTTTGAGGTGTGAATGAACCGGACGTGAGAGCATTGTCAGCGTTTTTCGGATAAAAATCTTTGTATACTTTGGATTCGATAAATACGACATTTTGAGACCTGAGGATTTTGCCTGTAGCGGGTTGGATAATTACGTAATGCGTGTCCGCGCAATGCACGAGAAAGCCTCTTACAGCTCTATCTGCGATTTTCTGACCTGCTGTGGGAGTTGAGTGTACGTACGCTAGGCATCCGAATCTTTTAATATATTTTAGCGAGGTTTTTCTGTTGTGAAAAAGTTCAAACGGTGTCTGAAATTTTATGGCTTTTCGAGGCGTGCGATTATAGATATCAACTGCATAACTTAATGCGTAGGCCCAAAGTGTGTCAGGGAAACCTGAACTGACCATTAATACACGCGTAATGGTCATTATATCACGGTTGTACTTTTCTGCCGTACCGTTCAAATTTGACGAAAGCGGGGGTGATGTTTGAACTGATATTTTCTCACGCTCGATTATTTCTTTCATTTCTTTTGTTGAATACTCAGTACCGTTGTCTCGTCTTATGAATCCGATTTTTGCGTTAGGTCCTCGGATTTTACGAATCTGTTTTAAAAAATTTTCAAACGCGAGATGTACGAGTCGTTTTTCTGTCAGCGGAGTTGAAATTGCATATCTAGTAGCATCATCGACAAATGAAATTATGTATTTAGCGTTGTGTTTGAAAGTTGGTGGGTCTATCGGGCCCATAAGATCCGAATGTATACCGTGTAACGGTTCCGTACATCTTTCACGTGTCGTATTGTTAGGTAAAGACGTAGATTTTGCTATTTTGCAGTCAGGGCAGTTTAGTATATCGTCAGAGAATTTAACGTTTTGTAGCTGAGGTATTGTTTTTGCAGCATATTCTAGATATGATTTTGATGCATGTCCGAGCCGAAGATGCCATAAATATCCGATTGATTTTCTGAGCTGTGTTATATTTTCATTAGCTATGTTTTTAATATCTGTAACGTTCATTTCTGCCTCTGCATTTAAGTATTTTGTTAAAGCTTCTGTACTATTTATATCTGTATAGTCAAATGTTAGCTGTTTAGCGTAATCGTGATCGGTATGTATTTGAGGAGCAAGATCGGGTTGATTTGGTTGAGTATCGGATGTGTTATTCATTGAATTACTCCCCCTCTTTACAGCTTTTGTATTAGTGCTTTTATTATCAATGGTTTCAGTAGCGAAAGAACCAGTTTGAGAATTTATCGGAAAATTTAGCCACCAGAACTGACCATCGTACGATCCTGATCTGATTATATCACCTGTACTATCGAATATTTTAACACTAGTATTATCTAGTTCGATTTTAGCACCCTTATTTACAAAATGACGGAAAGAGAGTAAACATTTAGCGAGATTAGGCGAGTAATACACGTTCTTTATTACGATTGATTTACCGGAATCACGTTGAGTGACTAAGTCGCCAACGTGAGTAATATTAAGCCTCGTACGTCTATCTGCGCCTAGAACTGATAGCGATTGAATTTTACGTACGTTAGTTAAGCTGTCTAAATTTGTCACAAAGTGCTCATCGGCACCGGAGTCGGCCAAGAATTTATAACAAGCGTTAAGCGGATTTAGCGGAGTATTTGATCTGATATTATCTGTTGACTTACCCGGTTGATTATCTAAACCATCGTTAGACTCGTGTGTGGTTTCAGCGGAATGTGCTGCGGCTGCTCGCTGTGTATTCACGTTGGGATTCGAGTTCGTGGCCGTAGTGCCTTGATTCGGTTGAGGGACTGGAGCACGTCTGAATGTATGCACTGGTCGTCGATTATTACTCTTTTGAATGGCGTCGTTTGAGCGATTTCGTTGAGTGAAAGCGTATTGACGATGATCGGATTGATGACGATTGTCAGATTGTTGACTCGACGCTGTTGGATGAGGGCAATTCCACCCTTGATGATCTGTCGTTTGTTGGAGACAGTTGTAACATCTCCACGTGTTAGACCGGCAATTTCTCCAGCTGTGGTTATTTCGGCCGCATCGGGTACAATGTTGGTAATTCGATGTTGAACTTTGTGTCGTCGATTGCCCACGGTTATTGAAATTGTTGTGTGATCTGCCTTGATTCCGTCCGTATCTCGCCGGTTTTCGAAAGTTATTTCCTCTATAATTGGAGTATGAGGAGTTCGTGTGAGCGACATTCGCAACGGCGAGTTGGTTCGTCTGGTTGGATCCGGCACGTGCTGAAATTTCTTTTCGTTGAATCTCGGCAGCGCGAAGAGCTTCTTTTGCTGCGCGAAAGGATCGATCGGCGTCCTGATTGAAAGTAATTACCGCTTCCGGATACACGGAGGATATGGCGGCAATAAAATTATCGATTACATCTTTGTCGTTGATGTTCTCGTCATATCTCCTGGCTACCTCCTCTTCTTTTTCGAATCGAGTGATAAAATTGTCAGCTCGTTCAGTTGGTCCCATCGTTATAACATTGAAGCCGCGTCGAATGGCGAAGCGTTTGTTCGAAAATACGGGTTTACATTTTTCGGTGAGTTTGCTCATGATCGCAGCTGGATTCGGCTCTATTGCAACGGAATTCTTGAGTTTGTCCGAAACTCTGGTTAGAAGGAAGGCTTTGACATATGCGAGCTCCTTTCTGTATGTATCGTTTTTCTGCGCTTCCGGTATTGCGTGAGTTTCTGGTTTTAACATGTGTGAGAGGTTCGCCGCGTAAAGTTCATTTTCCACAATCGTTTTCCACGAATTGAACTGTGTGTCTTCTGACAACACGTAAATCGGAATTGCGGCGATGTTGGTATTAGGTAACGCTGGAGGAGGTGGAATTGGTTGAGCGAATGAATACTGTAACGGAATATACATGGCGTCGACTGCGGATTCGTTATCGTGACTTTTGGCGGTGTCTGTGTAGTTGCGGATATATTTATCGTCGTAGTGGACTGGGTGGTGTTCGTACTTGTTGAGATCGTAGTTGACGGAGTAATGTTCGACGTCGTCGTTTTGGTTTGGCTGATGGTAGAAACGATCGAAGCCACTGTCGTCGTAGGAGCCGTGTTTATTGTAGTCGTTATAGGAGCCGTAGTTACAGCCGTTGGTCTCGGATTTATGATATTTCCCATCGGGGCGATGATTCTAGGCATATTAGATCCGGTCGTCGTTAAGCGTACAACGTTCGTTGGACGTATCGGTACATTGGCTGTTGTCACGAACTGCGAGGTTGACGGAACTGGCATAAATCTTGGCATACCCATGTTCATGTACCCATAAGGTGGCATTGGAGGGTAAAAGTTTGCCGCATATGGATTAAAGTACGGGTTAACTGGAATGCCTGGCGGCGGACGCACATGTGTGGATATCGAAGCGGAGTCTAAGTCCGAGTCTTCGATTCGTATAATATCGTTGTCGTTGGACATATTTACGTGGATGAGTGAAACCGTTACGCTTTCTGCTACCACTTTGGAATGAAATCTTCGATGAAAATAAATATACGAAATAAAATTGACCGAAAATCAGAATCATGTATTTTATACCGAACAAACATAAAAAGCACAGAACGAAGAAAAGTGCGAGTGATCTGAATATCGAACTTACACGAGATCACAGATGAAATCATAAGAACGGAAAATATGAATAACTATATAATAACGTAACGAATAACGGTTTATATCTGGTGAACGAAATGAGTCTTTGTTGAGCCAAAACATCAAAGGTAAGGAAGAATACATTCTTTCTTCTGACGCAACGTTATCTTCTAGTTATCTTGTTTACTTTTCGCACGACTTATCATGTAATTCGCCCAGCAGCGATTATACGAAATACACTAACGATGCGCCACTCGAGTTTGTAGTACACCACGTTCTAGATCGAGCGCCTGCGGGAGGAAGACGCGGCATCAATTTTTTTTCAACGTTTTTTAGGGTTCCCGCCTTCCGGTGGGGACCCTACGCTACACGTCGGTAGGAACGTTTTAAAAAAAGAATGACGAAAAACGGTCGAGCGGTTTTGGCTGGCGAACTGTCACAAGGTTTTTCAGGACAAATTCTTTTAATATATATGATTTGAAACTGAATCAAATTTGAATTTATCATGTTGAAATCGATCAATCGTTCCGAAACGAATCATTGATCCGAATACAAGAAATGGGGCAAAATGTGGTAGTGATTGTAAAAAGAGCCGTTAAATGTCAAAAATCGTTTTTCGTTTTTTTTTGTTTTTTTTTTTTGTTCTAAAAACCTTCCTCTACAACCCTATGTAGTTAAAATTGCCCAAAAATCAATTTTAACCCCTTAATGTTTCGTTTGAAGTGAGCCTCCCAACTTCAGAAATACGATATTTCCGAACTGGTTATTGTAACGCCGCTTGCAATCTTATAAATAATTTTTTTTTAATATTCATAAATATTCTGTTATTAAACGCAAAGGAAAAAGAAAAACCAATAATAATAAATTAATTCACCATAAATAAAGAAATTAGAGGGGAAAAATATGACGTGATAACATTTATTTCAGTTTTGTTTTTTCGCTTTCCTGACAAATTTCACAAATCGCAGTTAACGGCCCTTTCTACAATCACTGCCACAAATTTTCATTTAATTCAAATAATTTGCATTTTTTTTTCAATCATTTATAATTAAAAATAAGTACTGAATATAAATATTATATGAATTTTCTTATTGAATTTTATAATTATCATTATTAAATAATTTAAAGTCCGAATTTAGGAAAAAAATTCAATACAAAATTTGTACGAACGATATTTCTTCGAAAAACACAAAATTACAGAATCGTTCACTAGCGCTCCACAAGGTAAAAAAAGGAACTAAAAAAACAAAAATGACTTGGCAGTTTTCAAGTTTGTAATGCGTGATTTTGGAGAAGCCATTTCGTGAAGCATGATGATTCATTTTCAATTTATTACTGGAATTTATTTGGAAACATGGACGCCATTACGCTGTTTGCATTATTTTACATCGCGTTTGCCGTTTGTTACGTGATTTAATTAGTCTTTATTATTTTATTAGTTCTTCGTAGAATTTTCCTGGTAAGAAATATGTTTTATATATTTGTTGCGTAGATGTATGTTAATTCATATGAATCGAAATTATTCATGTATATTCTGCCGGCTCAACGCCATCGGAACTTTGTAGGAATTTCGTGTTGGTTAAGACTTGAAGTTCTTTTTTTTCGATGTACTTAAGTTCTTCGTAATTTTCTGCCGAAACATGGCACTTATTTCTTTTTCGGCGAATGTAATATGATTGTATTGAGAAAAATTCGCGAAATAGGTACGAAGTAATGCATGTTAGGTACGTATTTTTATTCGCGTTGCCAACTCTTTTGAGTGACGTTTTTATGGTTCGGAAGATTCATTTTATCATTTCGTTACGAAACTGAGGAGAAAAAGCAATAAGCGCCTTTCGAACAAGAACAAGCGTTAATGAATAATTGAATAATTTTCACAGAGTACTCGTCGGAAATCACGTTAATAATTATGTACCTATTATACTAATTCATTTACCTAACTAATATTACATTTGATATGTTCGTGCAGAACAAATGGTCAGAAACGAGTAAGGACAAGATCAGTTACTCGTCGTTGAATTGACCGTTGAATCATGAATCATCCCTATTGTGTGAAATTGTGGCGATGTGACGCTCGACGCTGTTTTTTTCATGAAAACTGTTCGCTGCGAAATTGCAATTATGATTATTGGTTGAGTTTCCTGTTATTTGTATAAAGGTACGTACTTCCATATTTTTCGCGATTTTTGATATAGGTATTCAATATTTTTCCACGTACGTGTTTCATTTGGAAAATTTCAGTGAAGAAAAATTGATTAATTTTTAACTTTTGGTGGTCTATTTTCGCCATCGTCTCGTTCGGGCTCAACATTTTGAAATAATTTGTTCCATTTTTCGAAACTTGAAGATTTTGCTTTAAAATAGGGGTTCCTTTAGATGCTTCGTGATTCATGTAATGTTAAATTCAATTCAATTTCGTTCATGAAAATTTTTTTTCCATTTTATTGCTCACCTCTGGGCTAGCTGGGTAAATTATACCTGTACCCACAATTAATTTGCTTATTTGTTTTTACAGTAGATAATATGCGGTGATTCGAAGAATCAAATGGAATCGAAAATGATGAATGCGTCGGTGAGTGTCTAGTATTTATTTTATAATAGTTTGCATAGTCTCTTCCATCTTCAGCGGAATAAGTTTGGCGTGATTCTGGTCAGGATATTTCAATTGTGTACCAATTCGTGGATGAAAACTTATTCGTGGTGTCACTTTCCAGTAAAATCAGGAAATTTAGAGACTTTTTGAAAATCCAAAAGAAGAAGAATTATATGTATTTACGAAACCGTAACATCGCATTTCACTTATGTGACTAGAAAAGAAACTTGAAATTTGGCAACTCGTGTCGTTATTGCAGTTTTTAAATTTTCTTTTGCCAATATCAAAAACGAGGCGTTCGGCTCAAAATCTGACGACGGATTCGTGTACGGCGTTCGAAAATCTACTCGCGGTCGGAATTCAAGCACGATCGGATAATAAAATTTAATTTTTGTAAAGTGATCCTATTCAAATCCTTGAATTTTCGGGTAGTCGTTCAATACATCGGCTAATCTTTCTAGTTTATCTTGTAAATTGTTGCATTTCTCAGAATTGAGCAAAGTACCTATTTATTCGCTAGAAAAATTTCTGTAACTGATGAACTATTGTGTAAAATGTAGTTTTTAATGAGGTACATTTATTTATTTCTGTTTTTAATCGAAATTTTTTGTTGTGTTTTCGATGATTCATTAGGTATTTCTGCATGGTTTTACGAAAGATTGGACGATATGCGCTGGTTATTCCGATTTGGACGTAGAGTTACTTGAAAATAACATCATCGCTAATACGTTATGTTACTTGTTGACTGATTTGCTGGATGTTGCCGATGAAAATAGAGCAGCTCGAAATGGAAGGTAATAAAACTTTGAAGTAGTAGATATGACGAATTGAACCGTGGCCGTGTAACATTTGCGGTGTTTTTTTTTTTGTTGTTTTTTTTTTCAGATTGAACAGATTTCGTGAAGTTCGCAATCGTTGTATGAAGTTGGCAGCTTGATCGGTGACAGAAAATTTGGTGAAGTTCGCAGTCGTTGTATGAAGGCGACAGCTTGATCGGAAGACAATCAAGGTACTTATTCTATTTGAAGTAGTAGATATGATGAATTGAACAGTGGCCGTGTAACATTTGCGGTGGTTTTTTTCAGATTGAACATATTTCGTGAAGTTCGCAGTCGATGTATGAAGGCGAAAGCTTGATCGGCGACAGAAAAGTCATTAGTGCTTCCGGAAGATAATCAAGGTACTTATTGTAATTGAATAAGAATTGGTATGACGATTTGATGATATAGTGGCGTTAGTACCTAGACCTAGACGTGCTCCTCAATATGGATCATTCAATGAATGCATTATATTTAACCGTTTTCAACTCGACGAACAATCTGGTTGACAGTGTTAGTGGCGAATTGACCATTATTATGAATTTTGTATTTTTAAGCGTCCAAAGTTAGGAGCCACATTGGACGCCGGATTTTTAATAATCGACTCTCTTATTCGGCGTATTTCGCTTCAACAAATGATTTTTTTTTTAGTTGGAAATTATTTAGGAAGGTACCTATTTATTAGAAAATTCACTTTTTTCATTTTATTTTTACGCTACTTTAGAAGCAGTTAAAACTGGAAATTAAAGTCGAATACGACTAATTCGAGGTCGCTGATTTCGAATTCTGTGACCGATTGCAGCCACGAGCTTTTGTTCCGAAGATACGGCTACTTTTTTCTACAAGAATGCGAGTTTTGTGCTATCGAGAAGGAAAATATTCGAAAAAAATTATGATTTTGACTAATTCGAGGTCGCTGACCACTAAAATGCCATTTATTTTTATCCAGCTACCGTTCGATTTACAAAAATCAGCGTTTTCGAGGAGAGAAAATTGACGATATTTCAGAAACAAAGGCTCGATGACGCAAACGGACACCGAATTTGGAATCAGCGGCCTCAAATTCATCATATTCGACTCCTATTTCGTGTATTTCGCTTCAAAAACGACTTCAAAATTTGCTTTTTCGAAAAAAATTTTTTTTGAGTTGAAAATTATTTAGGAAGGTAACTATTTACTTATTTGAAAATTCACTTTTTTCAAATTTTTTTGAGTTGAAAATTATTTAGGAAGGTAACTATTTACTTATTTGAAAATTCACTTTTTTCATTTTATTTCTACGCCACTTTTGAAGCTGTTGAAAATTGAAATTGAAATTCTAATTTTAGGTCGCAAAAATCCGGTGTCCGTTTTCATCCCTCTGATCCTTGTTTTCGAAATTGATCGTTTTTTCGGAAAATAATATTCGACTCCATTTTTTGAGTATTTTTCAAAAAAAATTTCGAAATTGATGGGAATTTATTGTTCAATTTATAAGTAAATTAGGAATCGAAAAATTTTGTCTAGATATTTGAAAATACCGAATTTTGCTCCTTGAAAATTCAAATGTGTTTGACTTCTAATTGACAATATACTTTCGAACGTGGAATTTTCGTAATGCAAAAGGATCGCGATCTTGAGATGTGAGCATTTTCATTCTTATGTCTAAGGAAATTATGTTCGAAATTAGGATCCCAAGTTTTCGAATTCGGATTTATTATTATTTTTTCATAGCTTCGTATTTTTGACCTGGTTCTGATTCGAAGTTTGTGATTTTGTTTTACTAGTGTAATCTTTCCATTTTTTGATTGTAATGCAGCTCCTCATTTCACAGATTTTCTTTGAGGTGGGAAATCTCCTATTTTCTCCCCAAAAAACATATGTTTAGTGTGTAACATGATACTTTACCTGGGATCAAAAATTTGCTGTCTAATTAAAATACATAAAAATACGATTATGAATTATCGAGTTGAATTTTTTAATTTAAAAATTATGATGGATAATGATAATAATTTATTACGTTTTTTTTTAATTTTCAGATTTCCTGATGCCTTAATTTCCAACCTTCAAAGTGATACCAGGCTGCTGTACCAGATCAATTGTACCACCGGAGCCGAAATGCCACGATCCCGATTGGAAAGTGTACAAGAAACGATTGCTGCATAACGAAGATGATTGATATTGCGAATGATGGCCTGTGATTGCTCAGCAGTTACCAATCGTGAGTAGATATAATTATAATTTAATTAAACACGATTATGTAATGTGTGTTGGTGATCTCTACAATGAGCTAGAAAATGGTTATAAAATAAAGCACAAATTTCCTAAAAAAAAAATTGGCTTGCTTTCAGCTGAAATTCAAAATTTTTTGTTTATTTTTTCGCACGAATACTTGAGTTTTTGAAGTTAATGTTAAGCCTGATTTATACTGGCACTGAATTTGTCACTGAAAAAGTTGAATCTGTGTTTTCTTACGGAAGCGTTTATAATAAGGCACTGAACGATTCCCTATCTTTTCAATGAAAAGTTAAAATATTTTAACTTTTCACTGACAAATTCAGTGCCAGTATAAATCAGGCTTTAGTAGACTTTTTTTGAAAATGACGCGTTGAGGATTTTTTTTTGCATGAGAATTTAAATGTGTTTGAAGTGGAAAATCCTACAGGTTCATGAATAAAACCGTTTGAATTTTGAAAAATTTGCCAGGGTTTGTGAAATTGTCGTGCCTTTGAAAAAATGTCCATGTTTTTTTTTTCAATTTTTTGAAAAATTGTGCAATTATGGAAAAAAACTCTTCCAAGTTTTGGAAAGTATCGTCTAATGTTCAAAAGATTTTCTTGTTTTTCTAAACTGTTCATTTTTTTTGGAAAAACGAGCATTTTTTACGAAATTATGAAACTTGTAAAATTATTCTAGTTTTGGAAGACTCATTTTTAAAATGACTATCCCAATTTTGGGAGATTCGTCAGTTTTTGGAAAAGCATCCGGGCTATATCAACTCGGACCAAAAATGAGGTCGGATCTTCCGATTTTGCTCAAATTTTTTTACGAGTTTTATTCACATTACCGCGATCATTTTTCTTCTAATCGGGGGGGGGGGGTGTCGTAATTTTTATGCAATTGCGATTTTTTGCCAAATTTCCCAATTTTGAAGGCTCATATCTCGAGATCCGTTATACTTGGAGGAAAACTATTTGCGGGATTTGAAAAATAATTGATAGGAAATTCAAAAATGATAATTACATTTTGAAGAGCTCAAAGTTGAACGTTGGAGGTGAAAGCTCAACTTTCACAATCAGTACAAAAGATGAAAGCTACCTTTTAAAAATCTGAAAAAATTACAGTGAGTAGTCCTTTTTATCCCTTTTTCAATCAACAAATTTTCAAGGTGGGATCTTTACACCCCTTGAGGGTACAGGGGCCCAAAATTTTGACCAAAATTCAAAAAAATCGAAAAAGTGAAGTAACACATCGATTTCTACTAATTGGAAGGTCCCGAGTTCGAATATATACTCGGGTTTTTCATCCGACCCCTCTGAACCCCCTCGATAGGGTCAAAACTAAAAAAAATGAAAAATAACGTGTGACCTGTCGTTTGTTAGGTTTTTGGGGTCACTGAGTTCAAATATTTGCTCATTTTTCGGTTTCGAACCTTGCGTTCCCCCCAGCCCCCAATTTTTGGGAAAAGTATGTTAAGAAATGAAAATAAGCGTGTGGCATATCGATTCTCACTAATTTGATGGCTTAGAATTCGAATATCGACTTACTTTTTGATCCGACCCCCTCTCTCGTGCTCTAACCGACCCCCTTCCACAAATTTATGGAGAAAAGTAAAAGTTATTCTACGCAAAATTTCCCCTGTGGGTGTTTGTGCTATGCCTACCTGCAATATGTGCCCGTATTCATTGGATTTTAAATTTGAATAATCAGTGTAATGGGGTATCATTTATTACAAGTCCATTGAGTAATACCGCATTTGTTTTTATCATTTTTTCAGCTCCGGATTCCCTGCAATACCGCCTCGAAATTATCGAAGCTATTTTTAAGTTTTTTAATCTAAGTTGATAAATTAGTTGTATGTGTTTTATATGTTAGGTAATTAGATATTTATTGTTAATTTTTAGTCGAGCTCTCCCTCCCTCCTCTAGGCGTTTTATAAAATTGGGATCTTTTTTTCTGGGTACAAAATTTGATTTAAGGGAAATAGGTTGTCCATTGAAGGTTATGATTCGAGGTTACGTGTTCTAATTGCCTTCGAAATGCAGAGGCTGATTGGTGCAAGCGATTGCAAAATTTTTTGGTGTTTTTTTTCGGCATTTTTTATGGTCGGGAGTAATTTCGAAGGTGGCGTGAAGTAGGGAGCGGGGGAATAATTTAGGCGCAGCGCCGATGTCGGTATCTGGTGAACCTGGACACCTCACGACAACGGAAGAGACCCCAAGTTTTCTTCGATGCCTAGTGCGATCACTCCGAGATACTGGGAGGTTATCCCGGCGAGGGCTAAAGTGGCATGCTAGCGGTCGTTTTTAACGACGGGTATTTTTCGTACCATTTTAATTTCAATCAAACGTGGTGATTAAATCGCAGGTCAAAGTGCGTGTGAAATTGGTAGATGAAGTGATTTTTTTTTTGATTAGGGCCTGCCTAATAAGTGTCCCGGTGCCTTTGTCGAATTTGGTTTTTTTTTTAGGGATTTTCAGCTTAGGGCGTGTCATTTTCGGGCTGAATTCAGAATTCAGCCCGGCAGGGTTGGAGCTTGGTTTTACGAGGCTCTGGCCGGTGAAAGGTAACTTTAGTTCCCTACCAGGTGCTGTGCTTCTTCGGAACTCAGTACACCGGCAGAGGGGAGCGTTCGTATGGTGAACGGTTACCCGTAGCCTTTGGCACGTGGCCTTTTCCCCGCCTTCGGGGAGTCTGTTAGACATCACGATCACTCTGGCGCTTAGCTGACAGCTGGCTTTGTCCCTGGGGTGGCTGGTGGGTTAGGGCACGGCCCCTGGCCTCGTGGATGTAGGCTGGCAGCTCTGTGGACGAGTGCGCTATATACTTTGCCACGAGGTGAAGACCGCTTGGTATGAGATCCACGTCGCTGTCTGATAGGTAAGGAAATTAGGCGCTGCCTTGGCGACATTATAGTGCGGGTGTTGACCTGGATTTTAAAAGCTACTTTTGATTGCCAATTAATTGGTGCGAAATGAGATATCATGGAGGGTTCAAATTTTACTCGAATTTTAAAAATTGGTCATTTTTGGCGTTTACGAAGATACGCGGGCTCAAATTTTGGATTTTTTGGTAGAAATTTGGTGTTTTTTTTAATTTGCGACGAGAAGTGATCTGTGTTTTCGATGGGTTATTTCACCTTTTTTTTTTTTTTTTTTTTGGAAAAGAAATATACTCAACTTCTGCATTTCGGTGGAATTAGTTCAGGTAATTTCTAAATCAAACTTTTATGTAAAGGGGGCTGTTGTTTTGGGGTTTTGTCGGAGTAGGCGTGTTAGTGGGGACCCTTGGGTATATTTATTATGTACGTAGTTGTATTGAAATGTTGTTTAAGTTTCAAAATTGTGATAACCGATCACGGTTTTTTTGGCTGCCGAGCGGCCGGCAGTTTTTTTTTAGCCCAGATCGGTTAAAACTTAGATTTTAGAGTTGTATATTTTTTTTTGCCGCTGTGTTCAAGAATACAAAGTTTGGGTTTGGTTTGTGTTATTTTGCTGTCGCCAATGAATGGTTATCGGCCAACAATCATTGGTAGGACAGCGTTCGAGTTAGAATATTCATTTTTTCAGTAGTAACGAATCGCGTAGGTACTTGGAAAATTAAATCAGCGACCTCGAACGGATCGACGTACGAAATACCAGTATTCGAGCGAATTCAAGTCGCCAATACCGCATTTAATGTGCATTTTTTCGAATTAGGCGAAACGCCCCCTTTTTTTGAATACATTGCGGCTCAATTACTCAAAAAAAACGACTAATCAATAATTTTGAAATTTAATGTACAGCAAAGAGGTCGAATACGTCGATTCATTATTGTTGATCTTTGGTTTGAAGAATGAATAGTTTTCAAAAATACTAATTCAGGCAAATTACTGATGGATTAATGAAAATGGATGCTGAATTATGAATTTACGATCTTGATTTAGTCATATCCGACTTATTTCCACCACATTTCAGCTGTAGAATAGACCAAAAGGTGAGTATTTCAAATTGAAAGTAACGATAATTACCCTTTTAGGAAATGAAATAGTCGATAAATCTATCGATTTGACCTTGAGAATTGAATTTTTTGGAAGAAACGAAGATTGATTGTTATACGTGAAAATTACGTCATTTGTTTTATACTTCGACTTCGGAAATACCTGATGTAGCAGAAAAAAAACAGTTTATTTCATTGTACTTCGAAAATGCCTGATATTACTGGCGATAGGCAACTTAAATAATAGAAATTAAATGCGTATTTTATTTCATTGCGCTTGAAATGCCTGCAATTACCTGCGGTAGGCAACTTGAATAACAAAAACGAATTAACTAGCCTAGAAAAGTAACGATTTCGCGTCTAAAATGGCGAATCACTCGCAAAACAGCTATCCAAATGCGAAAATATCCGGCTCGTTGAATTCTTCGAATCTAAATACGTAAAATTTTCACGTTTTTTGCCATTCATTAAACATTAAAATCGTCAGAATGATTTATTTACGTAAAATTCAATCAGATAGCTTCGAAAAATTGCGAATAGAGTATTCAATTATAGCAAAACTTTGCAACCTCATAATTTTTGTAGTTTCGATCCTCTCCTAAAAAATCTGCATTTTGTAATTTTGCAACCTCATAATTTTTGTGCTCTCGATCCTACTCATAATTTTTGTGGTTTCGATCATCTTCTAAAAAATCTGCATTTGTGGCAGTGATTGTAGAAAGGGCCGTTAACTGCGATTTGTGAAATTTGTCAGGAAAGCGAAAAAACAAAACTGAAATAAAACAAAAGTAATGAAAAATTTTTAGATTAATTAATTTATTGGCCCCTTAATGGGAGCAAGATCCGGGGCTTGCTTCAACTTCTAGTCACACGTCCACGTCGTGGGGGCTGGGACCTCGCCGGAATTGGGTCCGGCGTGCTAACGCGACAGGGGGGCGTATCAGGGAGATTCTCTGATTCGCTGGTTTTCGAAATTTGAATTTTTTTTCGATTTTGGGGGAGGCAACAAAATTCGGATCGTTGATCTCCATATCTACCTCTGTAAATCCGGGGTGGAGGGCATTACGTGGCTCGTTGGGCAATCAGGTGTCTGGTCTTTTTATCAGCGTTGAGCAAAACCTGAAGATGGTCGGACCCGGACGCTCTTTTTAGTATCTTAAAAAAATAACTTTCACTTTCTATCACTGAAAAAATTAAAGAAAGTGAAAGTTTGAAAATAGAAAGTGAAAGTCATTTTTTTAAGATACTAAAAAGACCGTCCGGGTCGGACCATCTTCAGGTTTTGCTCAACGCTGATAAAAAGACCAGGCACCTGATTGCGCAACGAGCCACGTAATGCCCTCCATACCGGATTTGCAAAGGTAGATATGGGGATCAATGATCCTCAGCAAAGCCAAAGGATTTCGCGCATTACGCAGGTCATAAGAAAGTCCTACAGCTACCATTGAGGAAAAGCCCTGATCCAGCGAGAGAAAAATGCACCGGCAAAGGCATCCACATCGGTGAACCCTTCATTTGGACTGCACTGAAGTGGGCACCGATGACGTTACATAATTCACTCACCTGACCGATTCATGCAGGGTAACTCGATACCAAGTATTAGGGTGACCCTGCATGAGTCGACTTTTAACACAACTTACCTGTATTACCAATTTAGCCCAGAACCAAAATCAGAATTTTGTTGCCTCCCAAAAAATCGAAAAAAATTCAAATTTCGAAAACCAGCGAGTCAGGGAATTTCCCTGATACGCCCCCCTGTCGCGTTAGCACGCCGGATCCAATTCCGGCGAGGTCCCAGCCCCCACGACGTGGACGTGCGACTAGGAGTTGAAGCAAGATCCGGATCTTGCTCCCTTTTAGGGGCTATTTAAAAATTCAGTTGGAATTTACCTCAAGATGTGATCATCCTTGAATGAAGATTGCTGTTGTAAATCATAATCTTGAATTCAAAACGCAGAATTAATTCGAGAAATTTTCGGTATCGATGAATTCCCTGGGTTGCGTTCAGGTTGGGTTGTGTATACACAAAAATGACGTCATTTTTGTGTATACATTTTCCATCCTGAACGCAACCCTGTAAACATATAAAAACAATTTTAAGTGTTAATTAAGTATTAAAAAATATGAATATTTATGCAATTATATACCAATGTGTGAAAAGAAATAATAAATAAATATTTACCATCGGAATTTACTCTATTTTCTCTGTTCTAGGTATTAATTAATTACTTGTGCAGATAGCGTTTTTATAGCTAAATACGCAGAAAAGGAGTCGAATACGACTAATTCGAGGTCGCTGATTCCGAATCCGGTGTCCATTCCCGGCGCTGGGCTTTAGCTTCGGAGATATTACCCATATTTATCTCGAAAATGCTCTTTATGGCGAATCGATCTAAGATGGGTGAAAATTAATGTCATATTTGTAATTAGCGACCTCAAATTAGTCGAAAATGACCGTATTTTTTAGTGTTTCGTCCCCTAATTGCCCTAAAATCACATTTTTCAGGTGAAAATAGACCATATCTCCGAAACAAAGGCCTGGAACAGGAAATGGACGCCGGATTCAGAATCAGCGACCTCGAATTAGTTATATTCGACTCCTATTTTGGATATTTTCCGCTTTAAAAGCAGTTAAAATGATTAAGTAGGTATATTTTCAAAATAAATAGGTTGAAAAGTTGTTGTTTTGTGGGAGCTCAAACATGCTATGAATACCTACATTTTGCGAAAACGATAATTTATGCCATTTTTATAGCTAAATACGCAGAAAAGGAGTCAAATACGACTAATTCGAGGTCGCTGATTCCGAATCCGGTGTCCATTTACGGCGTCAGGCCTTCGTTTTCGAGATATTACCCATTTTTACCTCGAAATTTACCTTTATGGTGAATCGTTCGTAGACGGATAAAAATTAGTGTCAAATTTGTAACCATCGACCTCAAATTAGTCGAAAACGACGTTATTTTTGAGTATTTCGTGCTTTAATTCCCCGATAATTGCATTTTTCAGGTGAAGATACTTTTTTTAACCCTAAGTCACCGATTAATGTTTTTTATGAAAACCGCTAAAAACCGCAACTATGGTAAAAATCCAAAAACCGAAACCGTAACCATTTATTTGAATTTTTGGAGTTTTTAAGAGCTGAACTGGAACGAAATCGTAATAAATCTTTCAGAAAAACCCTTTAAAACCGAAACCATAAATAAACAAAATAAAGGTTTCCATCCATGCTAACTATTTTATGAAGCTTTTAAAATTAGGGGCACAGATTAATGGTTAGCTTAGCTTCAGGGTGGCGAAGATCTTAATCCGCCTCTGACTGGAACTAAAAAATTTTGAGAACTGAAACTAGAACTAATATCATTTCAGTTTTCCATCACTGAAACCAGTCATAAGCAAGGAAGAGAGAAATAAATAACGAAAGTCCATTTGTACTCGCAGGAGAGACGATTTTCTATCGTGTGAAATAGTTATTATTTTTTTCCCCGAAATTCAAATTCAGTTGAATTTCAAAATTTTTCAAATTTCAAATTTTCTCAACAGTTTGTTCATTTTCGCATTTATTTTTCCAACATTTTTGCCGATTTCAAATTTTTTCAAGATTTCCAACCTACAACTTTCTCGAAAATCAAACAGTTTTCCAGTTTTGAATTTTTTGAAAATTCTTTCCAACTTGAAGACCAATCAATTGGATTAATATTAATTAAGCATATAAATCCACACTCCACGTCCACAGTACGAAACAAAATCGTCTTTCCCATGAGCATTAAATTCGCTGCTGCTACTTCCTACTTCTGAATTACTTATTCCGGGAACCCTCTTGCCAGGTCCCCCGGATCTCGCTTGTTTATAGTGTATTTTCGAACTTTCGATCATGAGGTCTTGCAATTTGTTTTACACGTTTTTTTTTGTTGAAATTTTTCAATTTTTTTATGAAATGAATACGACATTGAAATTTTTCAATTTTCTTCTATGTCTTGTTGGAAATGAAATGAAATGAATACGACATTGAAATTTTTCAATTTTTTTCTATATCCTGTTGAAAATGAAATACACACGACTTCGAAATTTCAATTTTTTTCCATGTCCTGTTGAAAATAAAATGAACACGACTTCGAAATTTTTGAAAAAAATTTTCTATGTCCTGTTGAAAATAAAATACACACGACTTCGAATGTATTTTAATTTTTATTTTCAACAGGACATAGAAAAAAATTTTCAAAAATTTCGAAGTCGTGTTTATTTTATTTTCAACAGGACATAGAAAAAAATTGAAAAATTTCAGTATCGTATTCATTTCATTTCATTTCATTTCCAACAAGACATGGAAAAAAATTAAAAAATTTCAATGTCGTATTCATTTCATAAAAAAATTGAAAAATTTCAAAAAAAAAACCGTGTAAAACAAATTGCAAGACCTCAATTGATCAAAAGTTCGAAAATACACATAAAAAAAACGTTGAAAAAAAATTGATGCCGCGTCTTCCTCCCGCAGGCGCTCGATCTAAAACGTAGTCTCGAAAACCGAATCATGAATAAGGCCGTTCAACTACGTTCATTTTTATTTTTCATCAACAAATCTTCAAGGTTTTAATTTTTTTCCCGTTTTTCTAATTTCTAGTATTTTCTTTTCTCGAACATTGACACTTGACCTTGACACTGATATTTCCCTCAAATTTTAATCAACTCCAAAATTTTTTCGAGATGAAAGTTTTCTTTGTATTTTTCCAGCTCTACAAATTTCGCTACTGCTACAGTTTGTTCAACTCTAAGATTTTTCTTCAATCAAATTTCATCTTTATTTATTTTCGAATTCATTTATTTTGAACTGAACTGTTTTTTGCTTCATTTTTTTTGAAATTCGAATTTTTTTACCAGGGTTTGAAAAACGTAATGAAATTGAAAACCATTAATGAAAATGAGTTGGGTGAAAATCTTTGAACCGTCTTTGGGTTGCTTCGATGATTTTGTCGAAGATAGGTGGACGGGTCTTCGACTCAATACCTCGAAGTCTAAGTTCACTCAACGCATGTCCGTGTACCTGACACTTTGCTTGAACTTTTCTCGTAGAAATAAGAACACCAATTCGCGATCAAATACGTGTAATTCAACTCTTAATTACACACACGAATTGCACAAATATAAAAGCTCATAGAGCACACGAAAAAAGCACAAAGTGCAAACGAATAAACTCGTACACGTGAGTAATAATAGCGATACGATAAGCTTTCGCTCGCGATATACGTATAGGCTAGTAAAAGTTCCGAAGAATACTAGGCCGAGCTTACGAAGCTCGAGAGCCTCGTACTCCGTAAGCACCGGTTGCAAGACAGGAAGGGATGAACTTTTGTAGGTCTGTCATTGGTTAAAGTCGATGGAGATAGGAGAAAGTTGACTCGTATTCGTCAGAAATGACGGCATACGAGATGAAGCTTTTCCCCTCGGTCGAAAGTTCGAAAGTTGTAAACAACTCGCCGACAAAGCAAGTTGTTCACGATAAGCATTTTAGATAGGCATCTCAACGTAGCCGAAGCTACGTTGGGCCTATTGTACCGTACGTCGCCAACGCGATAACCGGTACCATAATTTGAAAATATCCATCGACTAATACAATGGACACAGAAATAATTCTCGTATACGTATACGAATAGGTACCTATTTGTCGTTGCCGACAAAAGGGTACGTATTCATCTACGCAAATACGATGTCCAATGGCGCAATTTAGGTAGGTATTAAAGCTACCGCTTCAAAAAAGGAAAAACATTTTCCAACTGACGTTATTAAAGGAAAAAACCAATTTTTTTCGTTTTGATTTTTTTTGAGCAATTTTTAATTTATTTAGCAGCAAAAATGTAAGTAAATCAAATCAATTTTCAAATCTATACGAACTTACAGACTTGTGAGAGGAATGTGGGGCACAAATTTTGTAAATGAAATCTTTAGGGCACAAAAAGTTCAAGATTTCTATCTTGAGAAAATTTTTATAATTTAAACATTAAAAAGAGCTAACGCTGACGTTTTCTAAAAAAGAAATATAGTTAAACTTGTCTTTTTTTTATTTATGTGTCAGGTGATCATGACCTTATGAAATAATGAGAATGACTGACTGTTCATTTTTTACCCCAGGTAAAAAAATGACATTTCGCTCATTTTCTATTTTTCATTTAATAAATTTTTAGAATTTTCATTATTATATTTAATTACTTACCTACCACGTACTTATTTGCGTTTCGACTTTCAAAAAAAAACAAAAGTAAAAATTTTTTTCATTAAAAATGAAAACAGAAAAATTTCCCGTTTTCCAAACTCGGATTTTTACAGAAACATTCATTTTTTTCTAAATTGAAATTCTCTCGAGATTTTTTCCAAATTTATATTTTTTTCTATTTTTTCCAATTTATAAAAATAAAAGCTGTCACCAATACAAATTATCGTTTCAAATTTCAAAAAAGTATTCCACATTTTGGACGTACAATTTTCTCATTTGATTGATGATGAGATTGCGCCTGTATACCGTAGAATAACAGGGACAGTAAAGGAAAATACATGTATGTATTTTGATGTCGGTAAAATTATTGGGACGGGAAAAAGCCGAGCAAAATTTTTAGGACTGAAAACAAAATTAAGAGAAAATTTCAGAATTGGAAAAAAAGATCAGAAAAATCTCAAGGTCGAAAAAAATTTAGAACAATTTCAGAGATCATTTTTGTTTTTTGACTAAAAATGTCAAAAGTTCAAAAAAATTAATTATGGTAAAAAAAATATGAAACAGAAAAATTTCGAGAGTTTGAAAAAATTTTCAATAGGTACAGTGCAGTGTGTGAAAAATTTTTGTTTTTGCGAAAACGTTAACATTACAAAATGGGAAAAAAATTCAAAGGATGTTTTGATTTGAACGTGATAAAAACTTGATAATAATTTCCAAAAACATTTATGCTATGCTATCTGGACTTGGAAAAAAAAGATGACTATAAGCGATCAATCAGAATTGTTCAATTCTTTAAAAAAATATGTTTTTTTCATCTGATTGTTTTATTTGAAAAATTATTTTTCGTTAGGGAGGGAGAAAAACGCTAGGTACTTCATTCCCTCTCGCGAATCGCTCGAGTGCTTAAATTCGCATTTTTCTCCCTCTATGACAAAAAATATCGTACAAATGCAACTCGGGAGATAAATGATTTTTGACAATTTTGAGATATTTCCCCCGCTTCGTTTTGGCAATAAACCTCAAAATTCGTCGAAAATCACTTTATCTCCCCTGTTGCATAATAATATACTATTTACTATTTTTTTGTTGATTACGAGAAAAAAAGTGAACGAATTCCAGCAAATCAAAATTTTTCGTTGAATTTTTTGATAACGTTTGACACTTGATCAATTTTTTGGCTCTGAGTAAATTTATGGATACAAGAAAAAAAGGAATAGACCACACAAGTACCTAGTGCGTAAAATTCCCTTTCCATACAGTAGAATCAATTTTTTTCTGAAAAAGAAACCTTTTGAGATATTTCAGTCGAAACTCGAAGTTCGATTTTTCATCTTCTTTAATATTGAAAATTAAAAATATCTCACTGAGGTTTTTAGTAATAAGTAAAAAAATATTTGGAAAAAAGTAAGTAACTACAATCATTCAAGTTTTGTACATTTTTTTTGTATGATATTTCCTGTGCTCATAATTAAAAATGGTGTTATAACCAAAAAAAAAACAACTAAAAAACTAAATTTCTTGAAAAGAAAGAATGAGTAGAAAATAAATTGTAGTGTGTGAAATTTTAAAGTCAAACTTTGAACTTTTCGCAACAATATCTCGAAAATTTACGTAATATTATCTACTTGACCAAGTAAAGAATTTTAGAGCTATTTTTCTAGAAATAGTTGACGTGGAGCCTCCTTGGATACAAATTTCTTATTTGAAATTTGAATCAAAAAATTAGATCCTTAACTCCTCAAGTATCGATTCATCATTGAAGAATCATAAATTTGTAACCTATTCAATAATTACTCAAAACATGTATTCAATTAATAATCGTTAGGTACTTAGTCAAGGGATACTCCAGTATCGTTTATGAATACCTGAATACGGCCCTTGATTGCGTAAGACCCTTTAGTTTCCTTGCACTGGTGTCGAAAATTATCAAAAAATGTAAGTAAAACAAAATTTTCAATTTCAACTTAATAAAATTAAAAAAAAAAAATTATGAAAAATCATAATCTTTCCTCCACAAATGAAGTGGCGATGTAGGATGTATTCCGCAAAATCGCCTATCAGCATGCAATACAGTGTTGTTATATACCTATTGTTATTTTAAAACACCGGACGGTCCGACGGAGTTCATAGACGGAGTGCATTTTTCGCCTTTTACAATGGTGTAACTGTAAACCACCAATCTCTTCGCTGACCAATCGAAACTCAAATTTTCATTACTCCGTATGACGTCAGATAGGCTCGGTGCGTTGCCCTGTTTCCAATTCCATTTCTATTCTCAAACCTTTTTTTTCTCTCTCTCTCTTTCTCCTACACCTTCGTGTTCCTCCCGGTCTGGGTTGTCTTCTCAACTTTCAAAGGCAACGCTGGACACCGAAGAGAAACTCCGAGAGGTTACTCGCGGTGACCCAACATTGAAAAAATTTCGAATTTCTGTCACATCTGAAATAATTTACTGGTCAGCCTCCTTGCGCGTAGCGACGGGTCGGGTCCATTGTCCTATTACTTTTATTTTCTGCTGTTATTGGTTTTATTGGTCCGAATTTGAAATTAGAATGCAGGCGCGCAAGTAGGTGCGTAGATGTTAGGTATTGCTCGAATTTAACAGTTTACTAGGTATTTTGTTTTAATGCGGCGTTTCGAAAAGGATTTCCGTAGTATGAAAAGTGACGACGATAAAAGGCGGACGACGCGGTGTCGTCTGTACGACGCGCTGAAAGATACGCTGCGACGGCGGCGCCGCCATCGAAACGTCAGCGTAAAAGCGGAGGCCAACGCCAACGTGTACGGTATGACGTGCAATAACGCGTACGCGCTGCCGAAAACCACGTCCGATCTTTGTCGGCAAGAAATGATGGAAAAACGGTTACGCGCCTCGCGATTTTGCTGTCAAGCGCGACGCGTGCAAGTAGCGCCGCATTCGCAATCACAGTCGCAACAACAACAACAACAACAGCAGCAGCTACTTCAGCTGCAGTCGCAGCCACCACCGGCACCGTCGTTGCCTTCGCAATCGGCGGCGACGGCGGCCACCGTCTGTCCAAATTGTCCGGCCACGCAACAGCCGCGTACGACGGCACGCGGCGGCCCGGCGCTGGCGCTATCCAACGGCGGACTAACTCGTTCGCTTCCGTGCCAGGCGTTGCCGCCTCCGCCGCCTTGCGCGCCGCAGTGTCCGCCTTGTCCGCCGTGCCCTCCGACTTTGTCGACGCCGTTGAAGGCCAGCGACTACATCCACACGACCACCGAATGCTATCCGACTAACACCAAGCAAGATCCATGCCGCTGGGACAACACCTCCTGTTATAACGAAGGAAACGACGCCTCCGGCAACACCATCAGGCAGTGGAACACGCGCTGTCAATTCGCCAGCAAACTGGACGGCATAATGAATGGCGCCGGCGGCGGCGGTGGCGGTGGCGGAAAACCCGGTCTCGGTCCGAGTAGCGTTAATCGAGGCGGCGGCGGTAACTCGATTCTCGGCGGTTCGGCCGTCGGCGGTCTGAGCAGCGTTAACAACGCCAGCGCCGGCGTTCCGGACGCAGCCGTCGGACCAGACTCAAATCAACGAACGGTCAACGGTCGCGTCGCGAACGAGCCGGTCTGTTCGCACGAACGTTGTCGGGCCGCGGCCGCCGTTTCCGACCACTGTTTCAGAAAATGCAAAAAAGAACTCACGATACACTTTCCGTCCGGCAAGTGCGGCACTCAGGTTCAGCTGCGCAGATCGGCGAAAATGGGCAACCTAATGACGCCGGCACCGAGACTGAGTACGACGACCGCGCGACCCGATATCGCAGCAACCACCACAGCAGCAGCCGCCGTTGCCGCCGCCGCCGCCGCTGCGGCGGCTGCCGGACTGGCGGCAGCGCGTTCCAAATTTCCGCCGGTCGACGCGAACGCGGCCGACGACGATTTACTGGCGGAATCGCCTATGAGCACGACCAGAGCGCCCGCTTTTCTAGCCGCCACTCCCCTGACGCCCATGACGCCAGCCTCCGCGTCCGCCGCCACCACCGTTCGCTATCGTCCGCTGATATCGCTAATCGACGACGACATGCCGCCGCTGCACCCGTACCCACATCATTACCAACACCAACACCAACATCAACACCAGCATCAGCCGCCGACCGCCGACACTTCCATATTCACCAATCGAGCAAGCCAACTCAGGTGGCTGCAAAACCAACGTAAATTGTATCTGCCCGCCAATAAACGCGCCGTTCTCGAGTCTGCAGAATTGAAGACGTCGCCGTTGTCGCAGCCCACCGCCGCCGATTTCTACAAAAACGACTTCGATTGGGGTCGAGTTAAACGTTAACCGAACCCGCAATCTCGTCTCCAAAATCATCAGACCCAATCATAACGCACGACTGTTACGCCAACCGTAAAATACGGGTTTTCGGGTTTTCGGATTTTTTTGCGAATTTTATTCTTGCATCTTGCATTTTCATTACCCCATTAAATTACCTACCTATATACGCGAACGAGAACATTGTCGCTGTTACTCGTACTATTGCCTACAACGGATAAGTATGGTGTTATTGTACCGGTAGTTGTTCCTAGCTTTACGCAAGTTTTCCTCCATTTTCTCAATATCACACTTGCAAACAAAAATACCTAATTAAATCTAACGTCGATCATATTCGAGCTTTTCTCGTACCTACTCGTCATTTGATGATGTAGGCAAGACTGTGCGAGTGGATAGGTATACGTAAGCAAAGGATTTAGAGTAGAATCAGAATAGGTAAGTCATATTACCTATGCCTAAATGTGAAATCGCTGTCACGTTGGTAGACAGTGGTCTGCGACGCGCGGATTTCATAATTTTGCGCCTCGTTTTTTATATAGGTAGATGATATCTCACTCCTCTTCTCCGCCTCACTTCTTCACCCTCAACCCTCTTGAATTTTTGTTAATTTCCACAAAGTAGGCTCTAAACGCCAAGATTTCACATTTTTTAAATTGTCAGTTTATCAGCTTAAAAACATTGCTTGAATTTTTCAAATTCCAAAATTCTGAAGAATTTTACTCAAATGTGCTGAACTGCTGAAAGTGAGATTCCAGGGGGGGGGGGGATAATTTCTCGTTAACTACGTTTGCGACTACTTGAGTATTTATACTTAGGTATTGACAAATTTATCAACAATCGAAGAAAAAATATAGAAAATTAAAATTTCAACATTTCAAGAGGATTACGAAAAATCATACTACAAAAGCAAAATTTAACTACTTATTTTATTGAGCGAATGACGAGACATTTTAAAACTTTTGGGGAACAACGGCCGGCCCCCTTTGTTGCCCTCTTTGAATACACCTATGATTTTTTGCTTTAGATAGGTACAATTTCTCTCGACTTTTTAAAAACGTGAAGGTTACATTTCCACCAAAAATTAATCAAGGATGGTTTTGACGAATTTCGCGCCCTTTTTTCTTGCGTCTATCTTCTATGCTTTCAGTCGCGCAGGGTTTCTCGTGACACGGCGCAGCGTCTAGTTGTGCGATAATGGCAACACTGAACGACGATGACGATGGTTGTAGGTGGTAGGTGGTAACGACTGCGGCTGCGGCACCTCTTATACTTCATACATAGGTACTATCGTACTTGTAGTATGTGTAAAAGGTGGGTAAAAGGATGCGCGGTGGTCAACTGTGGGGTGCGGTGCGGTGCGGTGCGGTGCGGAGCGGAGCGGAGCGTGTCAGTCTCGAACTTTTGAGACGGGAATTGGGGTTAGTTTAGCTTACCTACACTTGAAGCTTAGCCTTTTGGTTTTGTTTCGATCGAAAGTTGCGTTTTCAAAAGTGACTCGACTCGACTCGCCTCCATGTTTTCTTCGTTCGCTTCTAAAAGTAAATGCCAGCGTAAACGGCTGTGAGTTGAATAACCCCGCGTTTCGAGCTCGTCTCGTTATAATTTTAA
>JAVBJF010000274.1:450000-504972 GCA_033439095.1 Pseudococcus viburni
CTATCACGAGTAAGTTTATTGACTATAAACCATAAAGAATTGGGTGTGCGTGTACTCGTAAGTTGGCCATCTGCAAACCTAACTTTGAATAATAAGTAGGTGTATAAAATAAAATTACGGTTCGAAGCTACAACTTTGGGAGGGGGGAGTGAAACTCGAAATTTTGCCAACAGATGAGAAAAAATCTGCGTATAATTTTTCGGAGGGACGAAGCTCTATATTTTGCCGACAATAAGAAAACACACCGTAGCCAGTCGCAACGTTCAAAGGGGAGGGTCGTAAAAAAATTGGCATTTTGGATTTTCGAGACCTAAATTTAAATTTTACCTGCAAGTAAGTAAAAAAGAGAAAACTGATTTTAAGCTCGATTACAATAACAATTTATTGCGAATTGTCAATACCTATTTCATTAAAGTTGCAGTTGTCTTTTTCTGAGCGTGGTTGGATCTCTCGTTTTCTCTTTTTTACTTAGGTACAAACATGACTAGCCGAATTTGTTTTAAATATCTTATTTAACTATTATTTTAAAATACATAGGCGCGAATCCGAGCGAAACGGTAACGAAACATTTCCAAAAAAAAACTTGACAGTCAAAAATTGTTGATTTTTTGAAGGATTTGAGTTGTCAAAGTTGAAGAGTTCTTGTAAAAAATCGCTTTGAGAACTGAGTGAAATGACACTTGGATTTAGATAAATAGGTACCTATTCTAGATTTTCAAAAAATAATGAAAGTTTCTAGGTAGGTATCTAAATCCGAGCGAAGCGAGGGCGAAAAATTTTCGCAAACCACCTAGATGGTTACTTATTACTGTCGGAAAAATAATTTATGATTTTCGTCTTCAGTTTATACCTACACGTACTGTTCATATTGTCGGCAACTTTTTTTTTTTCGTTATTTACCAGTAATTTGCCGATTTTGCCAACGATTCCGAAATTCCCAAATATTATGACGGGGGGGGGGGGGCGCTTAGTTGACGAATTCGATTGAATTTATACAACATAGATAGGTTGCTAAGTGGTATGGTAGGTGCCGGGTGGTTTACGAGACCATGAGCCCATGGACGATGCACCTACCTACCTACTTATCTACCCCATATACAAATAGGTATTTAAACTGATGGAATACTTTTGCCTTAATTTTTACGTTTTCGCGATGTTGCAGCTATAAATGGCGTTGCAATCGTCGAATCTTCATAAGTTGCGCTTTCGCTGGCGCCAGTTTGCTAGCAAAAGAAACTGGCATGACTGTGTTGATTGTAAATCTGCTATACGACGCGTACAACTCGTGGAGCAGTATTAGAAGGTAAACGAAGCTCGAAGTGGCAGCACCACGCACGTCGCGTCCCGTCGCGCCGCGCCGCGCCGCACCGTCATCGGCGACTGCAACCAGCCGTTTTAATTTTGGTTCGCAGTCGCGGTCGCAGACGATAGGCGGTCGAATGCTTGCCTTTTTTCTTTTTTCGATTTTTATGCGGGTAGTTTGGTACCTAATTACGAATCTGTCGTGGATTTCAGAGCAATCGTAGAATGGAAATGCAACGAAGAATCGACGCTATTCTGCAAAAGAATGGCCATATTGAGTTTTGTGGTAAGTTTGAGTGGAGAAGTGTCACGAGAAATGACGTAGCCGAAGAAGATCGGGGTATTATCTTAACCGGGTTCGTCGTTTTTTTGCAGATACTAATTTCGGTAACGTTACGGTTAGCGTTACTGCAAGGAAATCTGCCCAAATTCTCGAATCAAGATAATCCGGCCGCTCATCATCCGTTACCCAAAGTTCGGTAAGAACGAAGTATACCCGTGTACTTAGTACTTACTAGAGTCATAGAGTAATACTCTATGCACTTACTTACTTACTTACGTATCATATATGTGGTTATTCACAAAAATGAATATTCGTTATTCGTTATTCGTTACTAGTTACCTACTTAATACCCACCCAGTAGTAGTACCCACCTACGCATGACGCAGCGGCGGCTTTTCATCGTTTCAATTCTTCTTTTAGCTTTTTAACGTACAGTTATCTGGCGGCGTTTAATTTTTGGCTGCTGTTGTTTCCGTTTACGTTGAGCCACGATTGGCAAATGGGTTCTATACCGTTGATTACCACTTTACTGGACCAACGGAACGCCTTCACCTGTTTATTTTTCGCATTCTGCTGTTGGACTACGTATAGAATATTGACTGATTTTCAAGTACGTATTAAGCGTTTTCATCATACTTAGGTACCTATTAACAACGACAATGCGAATGTATATAGGTAATGGTCTGTTTTGTTTTGGTTTTTGCAGCGTCCGCGCAGTGCCCCTATTATCGTAGGGTTTTTATTTTTAGTTATGCCATTTCTTCCGGCATCAAATTTATTATTTACTGTCGGATTTGTCGTCGCCGAACGTGTACTTTACATACCCAGGTAAACTAATGCACGTTGATATAGGTGTGTAGGTAATTGTAGGTAGCCCTAAACTTACATAAGTAGGTAGATGGATAGGTATACGAGTACGTATTACGTATTAGGTGTTGGGTATTGGGTATTGGGTACTATACGACTTGAACAAATACGGTACCCGGACACGGGACCCCTACAAAAGTAAGTACAAATGTACCTACGTGCGTAGTGAATCTACTTTACTCGTTTCGCGTTAATAAAGCGTACCTACTTACCTGCCCGTCTAAATAGGTACCTACTATGTACCTACATTTACTTATATCTATCTACCTTATTGTACACCTGTATTATGTTATGGTACCAGTTTTGTATTTTTGTTGAAAATTTTTGGCAGCATGGGCATGATTTTGCTGGTGGTATATGGCGGTCAAATTTTATCGCACAAAGTTACCGTTGTTTTTCAAAAAAATTGGCCAATTACTATCTGTTTCACTGTACTACTAGCGCTGTTCGTCTGCAAGACTATGCACAGAAATATGGATTGGAAAAGTAGGGAATCGCTCATCAGGTAGGTGCCTACCTATTTACGTGACTGCAACGCGAGTGATGGCGAATTTTATTAAATCCGTTTTTGTTCGTTTTTAAGGTCTGGATTGCAAGTCGTACCGAATAACGCGAAAATGCATTACAACTGGGCGAATTTTTTACGCGAAAAAGGTCAAGAAGAATTGTCTATTCGACATTACGAAGAAGCTTTGAGGTGAGCCTGAGCCTGAGTAGAGATACGTAAACGTATATGCGACGTGGCGTGGCGTGGCGTGGCGTGGCGTGGCGTGGCGTGGCGTGGCGTGGCGTGGCGTGGCGGGGCGGGGCGGGGCGTGGCACAATGACATAGACAGTGCTCATTACTCATTTCTTATTTAAATAGGTACCCAAGTACTTCATTGAGTAGTCTACTTGAGTATCCCAACAACGAGAGGATAAGCTGGTATTTACCTTCTTTCCTCCTCCCGGTAGAAAACTATGCTATGTAGCTACAGCTAGTTGGTGGGTACCTTATCTATCTCCGTACCTAGTACCTACTTAATGTCTGGGCGTCTGGGCTGCCCAGCCTGCAGGTAAAAATGTTGGGAGATTTCAGCTACCTTAGCACCAACTTGAGTTAGGTATTGTTGGTAAACTCTAGACCCAAGACTGTATATGTATATGTATGTGTATATATATGCCAACAGTACCTCTTCGTCACCGTTTATATAGGCAAGTATCCTTTCCGTCACCGAAATCGGTGACGAAGGCGTTTTGCCGGTGACGTAGGCGTTTCCCTGTGTATATCAAGTTAAAACAACTCTTTTTAACCCAAAATGAAGGTGACAGAGGCGTCTGGTGGTTACGCAGACGTCCCCCTGTGTATACTCGCCTAAAACTGCTTTTTTCACCATGCACATGAGATCGCGATCTTTTTTTTGTGGTGACGTGGAGGCTATGTATATACCTACAGTATACAGATTTTAAAGTCCATTGTAATAAAAGTCTTTATCATGTCGCACCACCTGCTTATTCATTTGACTTGAGGGAGGCAAAGACGTATAAACACTATAAAAACTATGCTGGTTTTAAATACCACGTGTAGAAATCAACAGAAGCATATCTAAACGTGGTGACGAAAAGGTACTGTTTATAAATGGTGACGTCGAGGTTATGTTGGTCCATATATATATATATATGGATCATACTAACCTTGCGAGACCCACTTATCAAAAAGAGATCATACAGACACTGCGAGGCCCGAAACTTTAAAAATGGGCATAAATAAAGGGTCAGGTAAAAATGCTAATGTGTGTAACCAAAAAAATAGTAGAAAATGAAGCGAGTCTAATGGTGCTAGCGTCATATTTCTATCTCTTTAAGCCTAAGAATGGCGCATGGTTAAAGTTTTTAAGTTTTGCTGTGTGCAGAGAGGCGAGGTAATTTGTATATAAAGATATACAAACGACCTTGCGAGACCCTCTGCCTACAGACTCCTGAGTATGCATACATCATGAAAAACCACTTTATATGGCATGACGTTGCGAGACCCGATTTCGGGCCTCGCAAGGTAAAATCGGGCCTAATAAGGATGGCGTGATATCCAAAACGGGTCTCGCAACGCTGCAACATGCCTATATGTATATATATGGACCAACATAACCTCGACGTCACCTTTTATAAACAGTACCTTTTCGTCACCACCTTTAAATATGCTTCTGTTGGTTTCTACACGTCGTATTTAAAACCAGCATAGTTTTTATAGTGTTTATACGTCTTTGCTGCATTCAATTCAAATGAATATGCAGGTGGCCTAAATCAATGATCGATAGTAGAACAAAGGATTTTAAAATTTATATATAGTAGGTATATACATAGCCTCTACGTCACCACAAAAAAAAGATCGCGACCTCATGTGCATTGTGAAAAAAACAGTTTTAAGCCAGTATACACAGGGAGATGTCTGCGTAACCACCAGACGCCTCTGTCACCTTCGTTTTGGGTTAAAAAGAGTAGTTTTAACTTGATATACACAGGGAAACGCCTTCGTCACCGGCAAAACGCCTTCGTCACCGATTTCGGTGACGGAAAGGATACTTGCCTATATAAACGGTGACGAAGAGGTACTGTTGGCATATATATGTGTATATGTATGTGTATATGTAGGTCTAGAGTCTAGATACGTTAGGTTCTACAGTCGATATTCCATGCGAATTGCGAATGTAGGGTTATCCAACGGTCGTTCGATTTGGGTGCTAATTTAATTTACAACAGCTGAACGGCTGAACATATGTAGTTACCTACCTATACCTACTAGTAAACGATAAAATACCGACATGACAGGCACCTAAATGGTACCTAACTACCTACACGTAGTACCTACTTGTCAGTTATTAGTACATATATTATCTGGTAGGTATGTCTAATTAGTAATTACGGTGCGGTGCGGTGTGATTTTCGCATTCGCAGGTTATGGCCGACGTACGCGAGCGCCTTCAACAATTTGGGAACGTTAATGAAATCACCGGCGCAGGCGGAATCGCATTTTCTGTCCGCCATCAAGTATTCTCCGAATCATGTGAATGCTCACTATAACCTTGGCCAAGTGTACAGGTGAGTTGGTCTTGGTCAGTGGCCATATGCTAGGTATACCATAAGTGGCTGGGAATACCTACACCTACATACGGTATTTCCGAATTCCGAGTAAATATCTACCTATATCTATATCTACATAGGTACTTCGGACTTGCTTCGCTATGTCAGTACCAATCATAGAGTTTTATACTTAGGTAGTAGGTACTGTCAGTTCTGGCGAGTCAAGAGCGTATAATAAGTAGGTAAACATTATAGATATACCTCCTTATTGTTATTATAGACATAGAGCTTCGGTAGCGGTAGGTATTAGATCAGATCACTAATACGCGTATCACTATCGAGTATTGACTAATATGTGACGTGAGACGATTTTGATTTGCAGACGAATGAACCAGACCGAAATGGCAATTATAATGTTGAAAAAATGCATTCAACTGAACGCGAATTATATCAGCGCGTATATATTGCTTGCGAAACTGTACGACGGAAATACGGCCGGAAATCTTTTGAAATACGTAATCAAACTGCAACCTAACAACCCCAATTACTTTGCGTACTACGCGTATTGGTTGCACGAACGTCGTAAGTCGTTTATTCTTACCTACCTAATTACCTATTTACACAGTAGGTAGTATAGGTAGTAGGTACCTACCTACAGGTACGAGTATAGGCAATTAGGCATAGGTACTGGTAACTGTGCTTGTACTTTACATCGCATCTATGATCGCATTTATCCTTTCGCCTACCTCTACCCTCTACCCTCTACCTACTTACCTATTTACTCGTACCTAGCATCTATGGTACCTCGTACCTGTCTGTAGTGTCTGTCTAATGTATCTGTTGGTGCAACTGTCGATTCAGATCGTCTACACGAAGCGGTGTATTATTATAAGAAAGCGTTGAACCTTTGCGCCACGCATCAGAATTCGTTGACCGGATTGGCTCGCGTTTTCAGAGATATAGGACATTTATGGCGTTTAAGACAGCTATTCGTCAGGTTCGCTCTCATACTTCTTCACTACCTATCGATATACCGCACCGTACTGTAGGTATACCTATACCATTACCTACCCAGTTGGTATAGCTTCAACCGTCTAGCTGTCTAGCTGTCTAGCTACAAACGGTTATGCAATGTTCGCTCGATAGCTAATTAGATACCTACGTAGCTAACCAACTGCGGTTCGCTAATTTTTTCGAAATTGTTTATTGTTAAGGTTGACAATTGGTCACGATAGACTAGACGCCAACAACCGGCAAAACGAGAGCGCCAGCAGCAGCGACAGCGAAAGCAGCAGCGCTTTAATTCGGTACGATACGCGTTTGCGTTTAGCAAGCTGGGACAAGTACAAACAAGGCCAGGAAACGGTGATTTTAAAAACGTATCATCGTCGCAGCGCCAACGTTTTCGGTTGCAATGTAAGTTATCTTACCTTACCGCCCTCGCGTTTCATCCGATTACCTACTTAGGTACCATAGCTCGATAGTCGGTACCTATCTAGCATCTACTCAACCTAATTACCTAATTACTCGCATGTAGGTAATGGATATCTGCTCCTCAGATACGTACCTACTCCGTGTTGTGAGTATGTAGGTATTGTAGGTACTTCCATACTTAGAAGGGAGCTACCCGAGGTCAGACGCGCGGAATGAAAAACTTCTATCACAGGCTTGTAGAACATCACCAAAAACTTCCTCAGCCAAAATTTCAGCCCCCAAAGTTGATATGGGGGAGGGGGGGAAGCTATGACGGTTTGAATTTCGAGAAATCGCCTGATACACCGAAAAATTACAAAAATCTGAATTGTAACTCACGTTCTTATAGCGTTATAGCGTTTAGGAAATGGATTTTATACCACGAACTAATGAATTTTTCTACATCGCGCATAAAAGGTATAGGTAATTGAAAATCCCCCCTCTCCGATGTTACATACGAACCTAAGCGACTATCCCATCTTCAGATGGCCTATACCGAGGTTAGTTTGTGGTATAAAATCCATTTCCTAAACGCCATGAGAACGTGAGTTACAATTTAGATTTTTGTAATTTTTTGGTGTATCAGGCGATTTCTCGAAATTCAAACCGCCATAGCCCCCCCCCCCCCTCATATCAACTTTAGGGGCTGAAATTTTGGCTGTGGAAGTTTTTGGCGATGCTCTACAAGCCTGTGAAAAAATTTTCATTCCGCGTGTCCGACCTCGGATAGCTCCCTTGTTAGTACAAACTAACACGCTTATTCCATATGTTTGAGGGTTGAAAGTAATCGGAACCTGCTATGTACTGTACGTACGAGTACCTACCTATGATTACCTATCTTTCATTCGATCGCGTCGTTGTTGCTTCGCAGATGGCCGCTGGTGAACTGAAGCCAGTTTTCTTGCCCGCTGAAAACGAAGACGTGAAAACTCCTAGACGGCCGATGTCTACGTCGTCGGATGATTTACCTTCGACGTTCGATGTGACCGCCGCAGACAACGGATACGTGAATTCTGGTTAAGAATACCCGCCGAATGTACAACTAGAACGGAAACGTTACGCTTAAATTTACGAACCGGCTGTTCATTAGGTTTTTTTCCTTCTTCTTTAGGTTCTCCAATTCTCTCACGCCGTCGTCGACTCGTCGGACTCTGCTATAGGTAGAGAGGTACCTAGCACGGATTCCTTCCCTCTTTCTCTGTCTTTGTCTCGGGTACCGTTACATGGGTAGTAGGTCTAGGTACTAGCTAGTCGCTACTAGCTAGCTAGTTGCGCAAGTTTTCAAAATTTCGATTTTTAAAAATTTTTTTTCGCTCTCTACGTATAGGTAATTGATCGAGCTTGCGATTGCGAGTTGCGGGCTACCTACTCACGACGCGACGGTGCGGTGCGGCGCAGTGAGTGCGAGTGCGAGTGCGAATTCTATTTGCACTGGTCGTTAATTCGATCCTTTTTTCGATCCGCAAACAGGTAACTAATATCGTCGAATTTTATCATCTATCGCTTATTTATTATACATGGTGACTGACGTACACGTGAAATCAGTTCAATTGATCGCGTGTCTGCGAACAAAAGTCCAGCACTTTCTTAGTACCTATACCTACATATATACCTATACACTTATACTTGTAAGTACCTATCTCGACGGTTAACTAAACGTTTACCTACCTACTTCATATCTTTATTTTATTGTACCTACTGTACTACTTCGCTATTTACTATGTATATGTACTCGACTACTCGTATTATTTTACTCCGTCGTGTTTACATACTCTGTTTGATTTAACTTTAGGTACCTACCTATTATTTATTTATATAGGTATTGATTTACGTTTACCTACCTTACTTATGGCGAATACGTATAATTTTTTTTAATGTACACGTGTAATGAAAGTTTTTGAATGTCATCTTCGCTTCATTTTTTCCCCAATATTTTACCTACCTATATGTACCTAGTACCTCTACCTACCTACTTTATACTTTTTTTGAAATAACAAAAGAACGTGAAATGAAGTAATTACCTAGATATGTGGTGACGAATTTATTTTTTGATATCTCGCTCACATATTTCGCCCCGCGAGCTCAAGGGTGGTTATTACATCATAATCGTGTATTATTACTGTATAGATAAGTATCTAATACCATGTAGTAAGTACCTACTTAGTATGATCTACAAAGTGACAAGTTGTGGTAGGTACTCCGTACTCGGTACTCAGTACTCGCTCGATTGGAAAACTGTAGAAACCACTAGAGAAAGTGCAAGATCGGGGTTCGAGGTTGGCAATAAAGCAAAGAAAACCCTGTTATCCACAACAAAGAAAATAAAGATAGATCTGGTTACACTGCACGTTGCGAAATATTTTCTTCATTAAGTGATAAAATTTGCATCAAGTGCTGCGAATAGGTACACTACTTACACTCAGTGAGGGGGAATGTACTTGCTGATTGATAGTTGAGAATGAGCAATATTGTTCGAATCAAATAATTATCTAATACTTATACCTCATACCTGTACCTATCTAACTGGGTTACTTATGCCAAACCCAGTGGTATAATTATAATTAGAGCTCAGATTTTTATGCACAAAAACTTGGAAATATGCGCTTAAAATATGTATTTATGAGCGAAATATGCATATAAATATGCAATTTTAACACGGGTGTTTCTGGGAGGTCGCTGAATCCGAATTCGGTGTCGGATTTCAGTTTTGACGTCTCGTTTCACCGATATTCGTGCGAGAAAATTGGAAAAACCTGAAAGAAAATTGCGAAAATTAGCTCCGCAAATGGCCGGATTGAAAAACCGATGCCGGATTCGTGTTCAGCGACCTCGAATTAGCCTATGGCCGATTTCCAAGCTCGATCTGGCAATAAAAATTTTCGGTCTTATTTTTCGCATAAAAGTGCATGAGCATTTCGAAAAGAGGAAAATTTTTACTGCCGGATCGCGCTTGGAATTCGGTTATAGGCTAATTCGAGGTCGCTGAATCCGAATTCGGTGTCGGATTTCAGTTTTGACGTCGCGTTTCGCCGATATTCGCGCTAGAAAATTGGAAAAACTGGAGAGAAAATTGCGAAAATTACCTCTACAAACGGCCGGATCGAAAAACCGACGCCGGATTCGTGTTCAGCAACCTCGAATTAGCCTATGGTCGAGTTCCAAGCTCGATCCGGGAATAAAAATTCTCCTCTTCTCGAAATGCTAACTTTTTTCCGAAAAACAGACCTAAAATTTTTATTGCCGGATCGAGCATGGAATTCTGTTATAGGCTAATTCGAGGTCGCTGAATCCGAATTCGGTGTCGGATTTCCGTTCTTACGACGCGTTTCCTCGATTGGCCGTGAGTTGTGGATTCCAAAAATGACCTAGTTTTTGCGTTTCGGACAATTTTCGGTCAAGTTATGGGCGATTTTTAAAAACGTTGGCCTGTTCCGGAAAAACATTGGCCTCCCCCAACTTTTTGAAAAATGGTCTAAAATTCCACTGTGATTTTAGGGTTAGATCTACCTCGACGTGGGGTTTCCAAAAAAGACCTAGTTTTTGCATTTTAGACAATTTTTGGCCAAGTTATGGACGATTTTCTAGAGACTATCATCTCTTCGGCCTGAAATTCTGAAAATCGTTAAAATAAGCCAAAATTCAAATGTGATTATATGGTTAGATTGACCTCGACGTGGGGATTCCAAAAATGACCTAGTTTTTGTGATCCGGACAATTTTTGGCCGAAATATGGGCGATTTTAAAAACGTTGGTCTGTTCCGAAAAAGCATTGGCCTACTCCAACTTTTTCAAAAATGGTCCAATATTCAATTAAGACTATAGGGTTAGATCGACCTCGACGTGGGGATTCCAGAAATTTTTCCCTTCTCAAAATGCTCACTTTTTTGCCAAAAAAATACCAAAATTTTTATTACCGGATCGAGCTTAGAATTCGGTTATAGGATAATTCGAGAACGCTGAATCCAAGTTCGGTGTCGGATTCAGTTTTGACGTCTCGTTTCACCGATTTTTTTGCGAGAAAATTGGAAAAACTGGAAAGAAAATTGTGAAAATTAGCTCTGCAAATGGCCGGATCGAAAAACCGACGCCGGATTCGTGTTCAGCGACCTCGAATTATCCTATGGCCGAATTCCAAGCTCGAACCGGCAATAAAAGTGTTCGGTACCTATATTTATTTCGCAAAAAAGTGAGCAGTTCGAGAAGGGGAAAATTTGTATTGCCGGATCGCGCTTGAAATTCGGTCAAAGGCTGATTCGGGGTCACTGAATCCGAATCCGCTGTCCATTATTCGCTCCGGTCCTTTCCTCTCGAGTTATGGACGATTTTCGCCTTGAAAATGCGGTTTCGGGGCACACGAGTAGCTGTCGCGCCAGGCAAACCTCAGATTCGTAATCAGCGACCTTGAATTAGTCGGAAAACGCACCTTTCGCAAATTTTCGCGAATCTTTTGAAATTGGTCAAAATTGGCTTTAATAATGGTAATTTTCTCGAAAACTGCGACCGATCGGGAAAAACCAATGCCACCATTGAATTCGCCGTGTCCAAATACCCCATTCTAGACACCTCGCACGTCGATCGGGTACAAAAAAATTTTGGCCCAAAAAAATGAGAAGGGAGTTCACTGATTTTTTCGATTTTCGGAGATAATTTGAGGTCGCTGAATCCGAATCCACGGTCCATTTTTCGCGCCGGCCCTTCCCTCTCGAGTTATGGATTACTTTCGCGTTGAAAATGCGGTTTCTGGACACACGAGTAGCTGTCGCGCCTAACGAACTTCAGATTCGTAATCACTTATAATGTAGATACCTACATGTACATTAGGGTGGAGCGCGAAATAAAAGCATATGTACCTCGGACTTTGACAAAACTTAGTAGGGGTTATTGGGTCACTATCGTAGACTACCCAAAAAAAATTTGAGTCCCCTAGGTGGAGGAGGAGGGAAGCTAGGGGTTGCCAAAGGGCACCCCTTTTTGAAGAAAACGCGTTTTCAATTGTTTTTTTAAGCTATTGAAAATGGCGTGAGATTCATTGAACAGCACTAAGAAGGTGCGATTTGAGTGTCTACATCTCTCTGAATCAGGGTATGGAACTAATTGAAAATTTTTTATTGGTGCTCGTGAGGCTTCTCTTTAATCTTCAAGATGAAATGGTTCCGGTTCTGGATCTGAAATGGTTCCATAATCAGTTTTTTTCATTATAGGTTGTGGTTCTGGGAATTAATTATTTTTGCGCCGGGTAATTTTACCTTTTTTTAATTTTTGAAGAAAATTGTTAGAATTTCCTCGATCAGCGTTGCCGACTGCAATTTGTGATATTCAAATTTACAGTTGGCTACACTGATCGAGAAAATTCTAAAAATTTTCTTCGAAAATTGAAAAAAAAAAAGGTAAAATTACCCGGCGCAAAAATAATTAATTCAGGGCCAGCAAAAATTTCGCAATATTGGAATTTTGCGATCTGCAACTTTTCGACCCCCTGGTAGCAGAATGAGTTTTGATCTGGAAAGATGGCGATGGTTCAGAGAGATGTAGAAACTCAAATCGCACCTTTTTAGTGCTGTTCCATGAATCTCACGCCATTTTGAATAGCTTAAAAAACAAATAAAAACGTGTTTTTCTCAAAAGGAGGTGCCCTTTGGGAACCCATAGCTCCCCTCGTCTCCCACCTAGGGGACTCGAATTTTTTTTGGGTAGTCCCCGATAGTGACCCAACAACCCGATCGAGTTTGATCAAAATTCGAGGTATGTTTTTTTTTTCGCGCTACACGCTAATGTACATAATACAGTAGGTACACGTATGTTTTCCGTTGGTAGGTAGCTAGGTGTAGGTACGTGATTATGCATTCGTATATGGTATGTAGGTAAGTATGGTATTGCGACATTTGTTGCATAAAAACTAAGAGTACCTTCTTCATCTGCGTGTAAAAATGAAAGGCGGTAAAACGTGCTCGAATTTTTTTCCCCTTCACCGTTTGACATGTAAATTTGTTCTGAAGATTTTCGATTACTTTCGTACTTTTGGCAATTTTGCAAATTGCAATTATAATAGGTTTACGCGCTGTCAAAGATAACAGAGTTATCGGTAAGTATTAGGTAGGTAGGTAGGTAGGTAGAGGTAGTAAGTACCGCGTACAGATAGGAATAGATATTAGCATCAACATTCAGCACGCGTAAACTGCAAATCGACAAAGTCTACAGTCTACACCCAATTGCTAAATTGACTCACTTCGTATTTACGTATGGTAGGTACGTATTACGTACCTAATACGTAATACGTAATACGTATAGGTTATAGTATGGTAGGTACCTAATACCTGTACAGTGTACAGTGTATAGTGTACATATGTAGATATGTGCATAAGTTAGTTACCGCATCTGTTTCCGGTCAACCTTATCACTTGGACAATGTTGATAGGTTTAGGTACTATAGTATGAAATTAGTTTTCAAAAATAGGTAAAGCACACGCACACGATATGCGATATGCGATATGCGATATGCGATAGGCGATAGCCGATAACCGATAGCTACTGCTAACCCGCAGACCATTGCCTGTGTTTTGTTTTTTTATTTTTCATTTTTCGTGGAAAATGTGACTCAATGTTATCGGCAAGGTGGTAACGTACATTTACATGAAGCGAAACGTTACTAGAACTACGGTCCAAGTGTACTTGTGGCTGATTTGCTGGTAAAGGTGTAAGATACGCAATACTGTGTTTACCACACTAGGTACGGTATCCAGACTACTTATCTACTCGGCGTGCAAAAAGAGCAGACAATTTCTGCTCTTTTCTGCTCTTTTTTCTATTCCTTTCTGACCTTCCGCTGCGCGCTGCACGCTGCATGCGCAACCGTGGGTCAAAAAGTGTCGTTTACCGTGCAACGGGGGTCCAAAGGAGCAGGCAATGAGAATTTCTCCTCTTTTCTGTCCATTTGTCTGCTGTTTTCTGCTTTTTTTGCACGCCGGATAACGCCAAGCCAACTTAAGAACGGTATCTAGTACCTATACCTACTTACGTAATGCTGCGATAAGGAATACGTTTATGGTAAGCAGTAAGCACCTGTACGACGAATTACATGGGTACACGCGTTGCGGTGTACTAAACGTAGCCGCCGCCGCCGCCGCCGCCGCCGCCGCCGCCGCCCTCGTATCAACTAGGTAGAGGTACCAGCGCGTATAGTATAGCCTTAGCCTTAGCCTTAGCCAATAGCCGATAGTCAACAGCCAACAGCCCGACATCGCCTATACTTTGTGACAGGAATATTATTGTGATTCAGCGTCTGTCGTTGGTCGTTTATCGTTTGTCGTTTGTCGTTTGCTATCCGGCGGTATCGACAATTGTGCAATTGTGCAATTGTGCAATTCTGCATACAGTTGTGTTACGCGTATACCTACCCAGCGATCAACCCACTCACCTTCCTACTTACCTATCGAGTTGAGTAGGCTGCGTATAAGTAGGTACTTGCGCGCTTAATTATCGCTGTAGGTGTCTACTGCCTAAGTACCATAGATATCAATAATAGGCTATGCCAGTAGCATGAGCGGCTTGCAGTGGTTACGATGGTTGGTATTGTTTCTATTGAAAAATGCCAACGAGTTTAAAGGGTCCAACGTCGAATTCACTTTTCCAGGTAGCTACGTACACAAGTACAATAAGGAATTGGGGGCCTACTTTTTAGTACCTATAACCTAACTTAACGTACCTATGTAATTGTAGGTAGTAGTAGTATTTATACGAGTAAGTACTGAGGTAGGTACCTATTGTATTAGCATATGGGTTATGGTACCTGCTTGTGAAGGGATAGACAGGCATGCGTATTGCGTACTTCCTGTACCTGCTTAGCACTTGGATACCCTTTCGCAGGTGTTGCAAATGTACAAATATTGTAAGTAGGTACTAGGTACCTACATAAATACGTAGGCCTACGGATCGTTACCTGTACTTACATTTAAACAGGCGGGTAAAGGAACTCGGTAGATACATTTACCTGCATCTGCAATATGTACATACGAGTATGCTATATGTTATATGCTATAGGCTATAGGCTATAGGCTATTTATACCGTCACCGTCGTCGTACTTTCAGGCACCAACTGGTGTGGTCCGGGAAATACTTCGATGCACGTCGATCATTTAGGCTCTCTAATCAAAAGCGACACTTGCTGCAGAGAACACGACCACTGCCCGCTCTCCATAAGTGCCAATCGCACTAAATACGGATTACACAATGAATTGCCTTACACGAGGTTAGTACCTAATTTATTCGTAGGTACCTACACCTACACCTGGCTACCTAGCGTCGTAGTGTCTACCCACGGCCACGTTAGTAGTGAAAGCAACCAAAACTCGCCGAAAATCTATTCCATTCTAATTACGTAGTCGAATACCTATTTATATTTCTAACGTAAGTAAGTACATATGTATCTATGTAGGTATTTATTTATTTTATTTGTTTGTTTGTTTGTTTGTTTGTTTATTTGTGTCTGCGTCTGCGTCTGCGTCTGCGTCCGCGTTCCCAAGTTCAAACTGCGCTTGCGACGAAGCTTTTTATAAATGCTTACACAACGTCAACTCCACTCCGCAGGATACGCTTTCGTCTGTTTTGATTGGAAGTATATACTTCACTTTTTTGGAGACTCGTTGTTTTCAAAAAATACCGCCGTATGCGGCTTGCGAAATCAACAGGTCAGTGCATTTCACAAATTCACGTACCCGTACACGACTCGCAATTTTCGCACAGTTTACAGCTATGGTTCCTAGATACACTCTACCTACGCTTGATCTACTTACTTACCTATATCGTTTACCTGTCTACTAGGTATGGTATTTATGAAGCTAGGCAACTATTTTGGCAAAGTAGGTACCTCTACTTAGCTTAGGTATAGGTACCTATGATAACTTGCATAACCTTATTCTCACATCCCGAGCAGATTATTTTTCAATCTGACACGCGTAACTGAGTATTTTCACGCCCCCGACCCTCGCAACGAAATTACGATGTTGACCTTGATTCGTACCAAGTATATCGTATTGCTCAATCGCTCTTCGCTCTTCGCTCTTCATTGCCTATGATAAGCAAATTATATTGTGATGCGACTTACTTGTTTATTCACCTTTTTTTTTCTTTTTTTTTTTTCAGAAACACGCAAGAATGCCTCGAATTTGAATGGAAAACAATGCCGCCGTTCAAACGATGACTACGTACCTACCCAAAAAATTCAAAAATCTTAAACCTCTTTCGGTTCAGAATAATATTTGTAATCAAGTATTTATAGGTGCACGTTTACATTAGGTAGGATGTTTCTTATAATACGGCGAAGAATTGTTTTTTTCCAAATTTTGAAGGTCTACCCCCTGGAGGTCCACATTCCTCTAGAAATAAAATTCCCAAAATTTAAGCTTCCTACACCAGGGTAGGAGCCATGCGCTGGGCCCGATCTTACGAACATCGTATAACATAACACGCTAAAAATAAAATGAAAATTTCCGGGATAAATAATGCAAAATTTGCAAATATTCCTTAAAAATCTGCAAATATGACTCAATAATTTTAATTTTCAGAACTGAATTTTGGACCCCGAGGAATCATCCTAGACAGAGATCTAAGTGGGCTTTGAATAGTACCTACTTACATTTTAGCTATTTTCGACCAATTTTAAAGCCTCCAAACCTTCCTAGGATAGTTCGCCGAGTCCAAAGTTGGTCTCTAAAATTCAAAATTGAGTCAAATTTTCATATTTTTAAGAAATATTTGTAAATTTTGCATTATTTTTTCTGGAATGACTTTTTTTTTGTTTTTTTAGCATACCTATTACACTATGCAGAATCAATCAAATGAGAAATAGTCGAGTCCAGCACATGGCCTGGCCCCTAATTGATGTAGGGGACTAAAATTTTGGAAATCTAATTATTACCTATAGGAAAATAAACCACCACAAGGGGCGAAACCTCAAAAATTCGAAAATCCAATTCAAGGCATACCGTACTGTACATATGTGCACAAACATACATACCTATAATATGTATTATGTAGGTACTTAGCCTACTTACTTAAGCAATCACTTTGTTTACCATTTTGTTTTACGTATGCGTGTAATATGTATAAATACCTAATAAAGTGAAAAAAAAAAACTGAAAATGAATTAACCACGTTCGATGCTTATTTAACGGACGATTTTCAAACACTTAAATAATCTATGTAGGTAATCAGGTATGTAAAAAGGATGGCGAAAAGTTTCAGATTTGTGTGTTTTTTTTGAGTGCCATTTAATAGCACGACAAAAATGATGGTTGCTCGACAAAAAGATGGGGGGAAAATGATGAATTTATATAATATAATGAACCCCGGAAGGAATGAACGACAGAAAATAAAAATACACATCAGTAAAATATATTCCAGCGATTAAATAATTTAATCACGGCGAAAAAATTTAGTCAACAACAGAAAAAATTTTCAACGACAATTTCCACCACGACAATCAAAATGCAATTAATGACAAACCCAAAAACATAAGAGCCCACGAACAGAAAAACCTGAAAAGTTTATTGAACTAATAAAACTTTTTAGATTTTTCTAGACGCCCCGCAACGCTTTCTTTTCTGACCCCGAAGAACCAAATTGGCCTCTACAGGAATAGTGATTACATAATTTCAATCTAATAAGCATCTTCAAAAATCAATTTTTAAGCACAGTGGTAGGTGAAGGATGTAAAACCAAAATTGTATTTTTTTCAAAAAATTTTCCCAAAATGTATCTTGTATTTCGATATAGGTACCTACTTGATATCTTGACGTTCAAAACTTTATTTCAACGTGATGGTATTTTTCTATCGTTGAATGAATTATTTTTCTCTCAAAATTATGGTTCATTCATAAGTATTAATTCGTCGTTAATAGCTTGTCGTGCAATTCCTTTTTTTTTGTCGTGCAGTTATAATATTCCCCGTTTTTTTAATATTACGAACAGTTTTTGCATTGACCCGGGGGGGGGGGGGGTAAAAATATGTAAAAATCCAACCTCAGATTTTCAATTTTCCCAATTGTACTTGATACGTAGATTTATATCAATAAGACTTTTGTTTTAGTCGTAGCCGTACCATAAACGCACCCACAATTTATGTACCTACGAGAAAGGTCGAGAATTCGAAAAAAAAATAAGGGAAGGGTGGTGAAAAATGTCAAAATTGAATGAAAAAATTGATTACCTACTTAATAATCTGTTACTTACCTGCCTATTTCAGTGACTCGTAAAATACGCTTAGTAAAGGATTTTTTAGTACTTAGGTACATGGAAGATGATGTCCCTACATTACTAGAGCGGGAAAAAAAGAAAAATGACGGGATTTTTGGAACAAACAATCAATATACTTACCTACTCCCTAAATACGTATGAATCAGTCAAATTTGGAGAAATTCTGTCTTTTTGAATCGATAGAATAGATTTAGGTACCTAAGTACTAAGTACCTAACTAAAAATCTGTGATTTTTATCCGATATTTCAGTCAAAATGATTGATTTTTCCGACTTGTGTGAGAAATCGGCACTTTTTCACAGAAATATCAATTTAAAAAAAGAACAGATTATTGGTGAAATTTGCCTAACCGATTCAGTAAAAACTTTTTGAAAAAGGTCAAAATGGCGATTTTCTCCGAATCTAAGCGAGATGAGGCGAAACTGGCCGTGGCGCGGTAGACCGCTGGCCGCTTCTTATGCAAAATGCGTTTTTTCAAACTGGTCAGATTCAAACCAATCGTTCCCAAAGGATGTCTGCTACCTATGCCGATGTACGAACGTGTCGAATTGTAGTTTACTTCGCTTTACTATATTTTATTTCACTTTGTTTTTTACTAGCTACCTATGTTATGCGTGCACTTGCGTACACGAATCGCTACCCAAGTCCATTAATTTTCAGTTCTCAGCCCTCGCTGTCCGAAGTCAGTATAAACCATAAAGTTGAACGTTAGAACGTAACCTGTACAGCCGCAATCGAATATTTCACCAAAGTGGACGACGCGACGCGACGCGACGGGTGTAATTTAAATTCGCACTTGCGACGTTTTCTTTTCATTTACTTTTCAATTTCGTCCATCTTGCAATAATTTTCGTTTTTCGAACATTAAAAAACGCCCGGGTACTTGGTAACTTGGTAGGTAACTGATAAGTAATCCCTCTATCTCAAATACCTACCTAATCGAAATAGGTTACTTAGGTTTCCAACGTGATAGGCGTGTCTATGTCTACGCGAGAGCGAACAAAACAAACATTAGACACTGGGACGAAAAAATTTATAGGCAGTAGGTGGTAAGTAGGTAAGTATACGTACTCCAATAAATAATCCGCCTTGTTTTCTTAATAGAAAAAGGATAAGAAACGAAGGGGGGGGGGAAACAATACGTAATAAACGAACATGTTTTTCAATTTGAAGAAGATTTCCTTCTCAAAATCGAAAACAAATTTCAATTCGAAAATAATTCCCGCTTTGGATAAGAATAAAAATTGAAAAGAAATCTCGCCGAACTAATGGCTCAGGTGCGAACTTTACCAAATAATTACGCACACGCCCATACCCACTGGTATGTAAGTGCAATTATGCGAGCATTCGCCCAAGTACGAATATCGCGATCGCGTTACTCATCGTCCCGTCGTCGGTATGAAAGGAGAAAAAGAAAAAAGAAGCGAAGCCCTATTTGTTGCTAATTTTCATTCCCCGAGACGGTGCGACGGTGCGATGGTGCGACGCGACGTTTGTTTTCAATTATTGATGTAGGTGTAGGTAGGTAGGTAGGTACCTATTTATACTAACTCTAAAAGTTTTTGTTGTATTTCTGAAAATAAATCAAATATCAGCGTAAAAATTACGACGTAAATGGATAGGTAGGTACTTAGGTAGGTACCTGGGCTATTCTTCACTAAAACGGACCAAAAATGGAATCGAGTCTTCCGATTTCGTTCAAATTTTTTTTTACGAGTTCCAGTCAGAGATGCAACGATTATAATCGATGTTACATCGATGGTGTTTTCAAAAATAATCGGATATAATCGATTAATCGGTCCCTAAAATTTAAGTATTCTTCATTGGCCAGAGATACGTGACGTCAGATACTCAAACTGTTTTGATTAGAAAAAAAATTACGTCACATATAATTTGACCAATCAGAAAGATTGGAAATTTTTGTTTACTTATCTTCGATTAATCGAGGAATAATCGATGCTCGTCCGATTATTTTAATCGGGGGATGAGAATCGATTATAATCGATTAAAATCGTAATCGTTGCACCTCTAGTTCCAGTTGGTGGTCTATTCGCAAAACCATGATCATTTCTTTTCAAACCCTCGAGGGGGTGGGGCGGGGGCGGGCGGGCCTCGAAATTTTTATGCAATTGCGATTTTTAGTCAAATTACCCAACTTCGAAGGCTCATATCTCGAGATAGGTTGTACTTGGGAGAAAACTGTTTGCGGGGTCTGAAAAAGAATTAATGGTGGCAAAAGCTCAACTTTCACAATCAGATATAGGCAACTACAGCGGCAGTGTTGGAAAATAAAAATTTTGAGATTTGATCCCCTCCCCCTTCCGAAAGAAAATCAAAAAATGACGCGACTTTTGATAGAATTTTTCAGTCGTAGGTACTTTAAATTAAATACGTTGGAAAAATAAAACAAAAAGACTACCTCTTTGTTGAACTTGAATGAAAAAGAAATTGAAAAAAAAGGAAAAAAATTGTAATAACTGGTCTACGAGCGCCCAGGTCAATTTTTTTCTGTTGAGAGACGATTTTTTTTATTAACTTGGGTACCTACGTTAATAGCGGCCTATAATATTCAAATAGTCTCTAACCTAGGTAAGATGGGTAGAAAACTGAATTAGCTTAAGCTAGGTAACTGAATTTGAATTTGTACAACATTTAAATAGTCCAAGCTAACTTAGGTTACATACAATAAGTAAGTACCTACATCTATTGGTCTAAAATTAAAGTTTTCTTTATCTTTCGTTTTTTATACTTGGGTAGGTACCTACTTTTTTTTTCGATCACGAAGTTGCGCACCTACTCTATTGTTTTTACCTAGGTACTGGTAAAACTTTTCAATTTTTTATTTTTTATGCGAGGTATTTTGATTTGCGACACCGACGACCGACCATCCGTAAGTAGTTTAGGACGATTTCGAACGCTCGAGGCCGTAGTAGATACCTACAGTAGGTATATGGTAGGTATGTATATGTACCTAGTACCTAGTACCTACATACATAGATGCAGGTACAAATGCCACAGGTTCAGGTAAGTAAACGTGGTAAAATGAATACCTAGAGGAAAAAATTGAAGACGCCAAAGACGCACGTAGGTACAGCGAGTTAGGGAGCGATGCGACGTCGCGCAACAAAAAATAAATAATTGAAAATGTTATATCGGTAGAAAGAGTCGATATATATTAAGTAAAATTATTATCCGGCAGATGTTATCGTCGTTAGGGTATTGTGTTTCGTTAATGGAAATTTTAAACGAATCGAAAAAAAATAATAAACTCGGACGATTTTGCATTCGTATTCGCGTCGCGCCACCGTTTCTAATTTCTTCTTTCACAAAAGTCTTAGATAGGTACTGCTTCTCACCCTCCTGGTCGTCACTTCGATTTTCCGATTCCTATGCTATGTTACGTACCTAATTAAAGACAACAGCTCGCGGATAGAGATTTAGGTGAAAAGTGTTCAAATTGAATTCGTCGTGATCGCTAAACTCTATCTAAATAGGTAGTTACCCCCCCCCCTCCCCCACCCTCTCTTACCTTTGAACCGAGTCAACTGCCTATTTTTTTTTTTTTAATGATAGTTCTGTCGATTGCATTACGATCTACCCAATTTTTATAAAATATCAGCCGGCAGCGCTGTCGTAAAAAATATCAAAAAAATGAAATAAAATGCGTCGACATTTATTTTACGACTAAAAACAATTTGGCTCGCATTCCTCACCATCGAATGAGCGGCGCAATTTAAAAAAAATCAAGTTGGTCATTACGCAGTTGGCAGCACACTGCGAGCACCGTCTCGAACATTATTCGAATGATTCCATTAAAATTGATTCTTGGAGGCCTTATAAATTGAGTTCGACTTTGAAGTGATCCAGCGAGCGATTTGAATAATCCATTCGAAGTAAAATTCGAGAAATTGCCAATTTAACGATCGGTATTTTTTCAATCCTTTTGTCGAAGGCGATAACCGAAATGAACCAGGTTAATGTGGAAATACGAACTGCACTTTTTAAAGGGTGGTGAAAGGGAATTGGAGCAAATGGTGCCCATGCACCTAACCCTAACTGATGAGTTAGGGTTAGGTGCATGGGCACCATTCGTGCACGTTTATTCAAAAATAACATCACATTCACATTGAGGACATAGGTACGTTGCGTTGTACGCATTTATATGGTCAGAGAGCTGCAAATCCCCTGTCAAGATACCCACTCCGGGCACCAGGGGCGGCAACTTGGATTCTTTCCATGTACAGCAAAATTTTTTTCCCAATAGTCAAACACCGGGGGGGGAGGGGGTGTCCCGCCAGTGGCGTAGCCAGAAATTTCTTATGGGGGGGGGGGTGTCCGAAATTTCATAATTTTTAAGGAATTCTGAGCCCCCCCCCCATAAAATTTCCTTTTACTATAAAAATACTAAATTCAAACTTTATGAAGTTCTGTAGCACGTTTAAGGAAAAAAACAGATGAAAATGTAATTTTGGGACAAACAACTTACATAGGTACTAATTATTTTGGCCTTGAAAACCAATAAAAATGCCTAACAAATCCAAGAATTGGCGTCAGAAGCTTTTTTTGAGAGGGTGCAAAGTGGATATGGAGACTTGGAATATCAGAAGGGAATCATTTTTTGAATAGTTGATTCAAACAGTTTATACAATTGTGATTTCTTTCATGCCCGAGCGAGGCGAGGGCGAAGTTTTGAGAAAATTTGACTTTTGATGCTTCAAAAAGGCACCTTTTCACGTAAGTTCCTGACGCCAAGGGTGGGAAGATCGAGACCCCCAAACCCTCCGTAGCTACGCCCCTGTCTTCCGCCGATACCTAAGAGCAAATTTGTACATGTACAGCGAGTTTTCTCATGTACAGCAAGCGCAGCTCTGCTGTAGTGTAGATGCCGCCAATGCCGGGCACTCCCCTCCGCTCAAGAGTCGACAATGAAAAATTGCTTTTGGAGTTAAGGTTCCTCCTACTTGATTCTACTCCTTGTGAAAAGCCCAAAATCGGTTTCAACTTAGAAACCAATTTATGACATCTAGGGGTGGTTGTCTAATGTCTATATACCCAGGTTCCAGATTCACATAGGTACGAAGAAGACAGACGTGCGGTAAGTGAAGGAGGTAGTAATGTTGCGAAGCGACGGTCAAAACCGAAGCTTTTTCATGTCAGCTTACTCTTAACCCTTGGTACCTACTACCTACATACCTAGGTATACGAAGACAACCTACTCGGTACTCGGTACTCGGTACTCGGTACTGGGTACTGGGTAGCTTCGATGGTGGCCATGGCCCGTCGCGCCGACTACTGGTATGTGGTAAAGGTGGATACAGGATAGCTCGAGTAGACTAACGTAAGCCAAGTACGCGGGTGAGGGACGCGGACGTGTGATAGTTGTAAAGAAGCGGACACGAGGTGGTGCGTAAAGGTGAAAAGGAAGTAGGCGACCCACGCGACGCGACGCGACGGAGTCGATGGTTTATGAAACGTGGAGATGCTCGTTACGCGAGCATGTACGATTTTAATTAACAGAGAAAGGGAAAAGTTAGGTAGTTTTGTTGGGCCTGCTACAAATACGAGAATGCGGTGAGCGGCGAGCGGCGAGCACTAACAAACGAATACCACCCCGACCCCGACCCGGAGCCGGAGCCGGAGCCGCCGCTCCGCTCCGCTCAGCAGCGCACCGCACCGCACCGCACATTGTAAACAATTATATGGTACCTACGCCAAAGTAGCTTTATGGCAGGAAGCAAATTATTTACCCTCGACTCTTTATGTGTCGGTACCTATATAGGTTCTTGCATACGACACTGGTACTCGCGCCCGTACCAATGCCAACACTTGTACTCGTACCCATTACCCATTACCCATTACCTATTACCTATCTATCTGTACTCTAATCGTACTCTGTACACATATTGCGACATTAGGCCCTACTTACTTATACCTACGCTGAAGCATCTGCCTACCTAACCAGGTAGGTAGGTAGGTAGGTAGGTAGGTACCTGTAATTGCCACTGCCACTGCCACTGCCACGTTCACGAGCGATAAGTAAGTCGATCTCGATACCGTAGGCTATTAAGTTATCAGCGAGGCAGCTGAACAATTTATACCTACATATGTGTACCTATGCTATAGTTGGATGGGTAATTAACCTGCATATCGGATATGGGATATCGAATACCGGGCGAGTGGATCGTATGGTAATTGGTAGCCGTAGGTAGGTAGGTAGGTAGGTAGGTAGGTAACTACAGATGGATGCGCGTAGACGTGGGTCGTACGTTATATAGGCAGATATTTATCAATCACGTAGTTTTAGGTACCTTTTCGTATTCGATGACATACCTATACATATCTATTCGTACTCGTACTTCAAGTTGATATGTGTACATACTACATATGTATCAAATCGCCCAATACCTGACACCTGACACCTTTTACTTTGGTACCTGGTACGAGCATGACTATAAGGCGAGCAAGTGCGCCTGCGACCCGCGACCCGCGGCCCATGATCCCGTGACTTGGTCCAACTACGAACGTAAAGACCGTAAGTAAGTACTAACGTAAGTAGGAGCTATAGCTATACTAGCTGAGCTACGCGTAGGCGTACGCGAACGGCGAACGGCGAACGTCTGTCTGTAGGTACACGAGAATTTCCTGCGGCGTCGGCGAGGCTTCGCTAAAAAGAAGAAAAAAAAACACACTCAACGAACGCGAAGAATATTAAGCCGTTTAAGTAATAACGCCAACTTGTGTAAGACGTGAAATGGAGCAATGGAGCGTATTAAGTCGGCGCTTTCAAAAGATAATTCAACAAAAGTAAGCAACAGTGAGTATTAATTATAACGAATTAGCGATATTGCACCTTTGAGAATTGACTTTTGCGTGTACGCTATACCAACAATTGAATAAAGCAATAACGTTATTCCTCTCATCCTATCATCCTCTGCTCCCCTTCCTCTCCCTTCTTGCGGGCGCCGCCGTCGCGAAGGCCCAGTATAAGTACGGTATACCATTCCATCCCATCCCATCCCATACCGTACCCGTATCACCACCACCACCACCACCACGCGCATGTATAGCATTGTACTCGTAGTAAATATCGTAGGTAGAGGTAGGTATAGGTACTAGTTACTTTAGTAGTTTTGCAGCTGCTCTTTGCTGCGTGCTCGCCCCCGCTCCTACTCCCTCCATTTACTCCCAGCACTCGCGCTCGCCGCCCAGTCGCAACATTACGCGTAAACGCAATAAAGTCTTATATTTGATTCGCATTCGCCGCCGCCGCCGTCGCCACCACCGCAATAATCAAATGAGCAACGTCGCGTCCCGTCTTCCGACTCTAAATTAATTAGGAGTTGCCGGGTCAAAGGCGAAAGGGTGTAATTTTTTTTCACACGATCAAAAATTTTGCAATAAATTTAGGTACCTACCTATGTGGGCGAGATTCGATTAAATTCAATTTTTCCTATCTACTCGATATAGGTACAGCTAGGTACCTAGCTGTACCTAGCTACCTACTACGTTGGCTTACAACTGTGTAGAACGCGTAAGTAGACGCCACTGTACTCCGTGTATATTTCAGGTTTTCAAGGTAAAAAAAAAACACTCGTATCATTTTTTGTGGAGTACCTAGTACCTACCTTATTTTGCTCTGCGAGAAAACCACGTCAACGGTTACTCCCCGCGAGGAAAATATGAAATTGGAAGCGCGGCTAAATATTAATCAACCGAGCTGAAATCTTCCAGGTGGATTTGATTTTTTGGTGAAAATGAACCGATTTAGGTACGTAACTCTAACTACGTACGTATGTGTATAGGTATCGAGAGTAGTCAATTTCGAAAAAAATTGCTCCATTGCAAATAAGGATCGCCGCGCCGCCGCCGCCGCCGCCGTCGCATCGCCCTACAAGTGGTGGTACGCGGTGCGGTGCGGTGCGGTGCGGTGCGGTGCAATGCTTCCAAATCGAGCAAAACAACGTCATGACCGATTTGGATGGAAAAAAGAGTACGGGCGCGGAGCGGAAAAAAAGTGGCAAAGGTAAACGACAATACCTACGTACGTTATAAATAGCTAAATAGGTACCTATGTATTTGTGATATAATATGTAGGTACTTATGGTGCTGTACGTGTGCTTATTGAGTATTGGACCTTTCGACCTCGCATCCGCATCCCACATACGCGTAGGTAGTAGGTACTAGGTACTGTACCTCTACCTACATGTACTTTTACGTTTACGTTTACGTATATCTACATACGTATGGATACGAGTAGGTGCAGTGCATGGCTATCGGCTACTGCATGTGCATACTGCATACTGCATACGGGTACTCGTATGAAGGAAATACCTACGTAGGTACCTACGACTAAGGTAAGAACGTACGAGTATTGAACGTAAGTAAACAATGAGCGAAGGCGACAACATACAAAGTACACTACTCTAGGGCCGGAGCCGGGTTAACGGTACGCCTACGCCCTACGCTACACCGCCGCCGCCGCCGCCGCGCCGCGCCGCGAGCCGTAGTTACGATGAAAGTGACAATGTATCTAGAGATGTACGGTGCACCCTGCACCCTGCACCCTGCACCCTGCATGCATGGACAAGCGGTGGCGCGGCGCGGCGCGGCGCGAAGATAATATGCACCTATTTGTATACCAACCTATGCTATATGTAGATACCGTATGTACGTATTATGCACTGGTGTTTTGTTGGTGGTGGAATTCGCATGTACAGAAGTATACCACGCCACGCCACGCCACGCGACTGCTGGTCTACGTGCGCGTATCGAAGAGAAGCAGATTTCTACTTACCTACCTACCTACCAACCAACGCCACCGTAGGTATGAAAATAACGACTGCGACTGCGACGACGAGCCATTATAAAAATTACTTCATACACAGATGTTGAAAGTTTCAAGATACTTTCTTTATTTGCGGGTATTACGTATTACGTATTACGGGTATTGTGTATTATGTATGTAGTAAGTAAGTGTCTAGGTAGGCTAGGGCTCGGTATTGGGTAGAAAAAACTATTACGTTTACGTAGACGTAGACGTACACGTAGGTAGAGTACCGTGCAATAAATTTTCTGAAAAACGAGGTGCGAGGTGCGAGGTGCGAGGTGCGAGGTGCTGAATTGCTGAATTGCTGAGACATTGGGAGAGGGTGCGTGACTCCGCATCCGTATGGAGTAGCTATTTAGATGTAGATATCTGTGATATACCTAACCTGTAAGTATAAGTAATTCTTGTTCGAGTTCACATCGTTGTTATTATTATTACTTTTACTTACCCCCTCCTCCTCCTCCTCCCGCTCTCCTCCCTTCACCCTTCTTTCGATTTAGGTTCATGTAGAAAAGTACCTACAGTTTTATACGCAGCGCAGCGCAGCGCATGCATCTGAGGCATCTAGGTACTCACGAGGTATTCGTAGTTACCCGCTCAAGTAGATACGCGTGTTTCTAATTTATTGCATAGGCGTCTTCTGCCTACCGTCTACCGATCTTAAGTTTATGTTACCCTCACTATCTACGTAGGTACCTACATCGCACCTCCAGTGCAATAACACCACATCTGAAAGTGCGTAGGTAAATCAATTTTTTCATTTTTCGTGTAAATTGAAAACTAATCAAAGACTGAGATAAGCACGTTTCAAAACAAAAAAAAAGAGGGCCGAATTGTTTTTTCAAATGTGGTGTTATTGCACTGGAGGTGCGACGCGACATATCCGTTAGGGTACACCGAAAAAACAAAACAACTTAGGTATCCTTGATTTCGATAAGAATCGGCGAGAAGGTTTTACTTCGGATTCGAGACGTACCAAAAAAGTTTTGAATCTCCAAGCTCAAAGGAAGACGCAACCAAAACACTTCAAAGTGGAGTCATTTACGAAAGAAACGCGGTCGTTTTGTCATTTTTGGGTAGCGCTACCTACTGAGAACCTCGGTCACCCCTACTCCCTCCTCGCCGAGAAACGTGCGATTTGACTCGAGTTTCTGTTTCTACATCGACACCCCCTCTCCCCCCCCCCCCTCCCGGCGCCCGGACCATCTTTTTGCCCTCTATCAGGGACGAGGGGATTGCAAAGTTGCAGAGATGCGGCTCGTCTTCTCTCGAAATTTGGTCCGTGTCAATTGTTCAAATAAACGAACTAACGACACGACGAAGAAGAGACAAACTGTTTACCCGCAAATTCGAATGATACCGACAGAAACGGGTGCGATGAAGGTGTTCGGCTGTCCGCCACATCGCCGATCGCCCCGCGCCGCCGCACCGCATCGCGCTACTTCGTGCCATTCTATCGTCGAAACTTTGAAGCGCAGCATTGCGACGACGGTATTCGCTATCGATGTGCGAAGTGCTTCGAAGATCAAAACCGAAAAACTTAATACGTTAATTAGAGGGCTCGCGAGCGCCGCTCCATGCCCCACCACATGCTGATGCTGCTGCTGCGTTTTTTGCTTGGACGCGATAGAGAAATGGAACGAAATGGAACGTGGAGCCTGGGTGATGGACAAAAACGAATGGTTGAGCGATGACCAGTGCAAAGATAGCTGGACGCTGCAGTTACGAATAGGTTGCAGGTATACCTATGCAAGACACCAAGTCTAAATGTAGTCTAATGTGTAATGTACGTAGACCGTAGACAAGACGCGTACCAAAGGACAATCGACGCGACGAGGGAGAAAGTGAGTTGGGTTGGGTTGGGTTGGGTTGGGTTGCGTTACGTTGCGTACTTATGTAAAACCTAAAACGTAAACGTAATTTTCACGTAGGCAGGCCACGTTAACGATACCTACCTACCTGCCTGCCTACCAATAAGGTAGTTGGTGGCAGATACGATGGTTAATATGGGATGGTTACGCCATCGCCATCGCCACAGGCCATACGCAGTGCCCCTTCCATTCAAAGTTTGACTCGTTGATTACGTTTACTGAATTTGGATGCTGCGGTGACGGGAATGGGAATGGGAAGGGCGGGGAGGGGGATGGGGAGGTAGAGAGGCAGAGAGGGAGAAGAAGGTATTAACATCTATCGACACGTACACATTGGCAACAACGACGATGACGACGCGACGATGACGACGGAACGAGTACAGAGTACAGTAAGCTACTAGCCACCAGCTCGTCACCGCAGCTCTCCTCGCCGCGGCTCGCCTCGCCTTAACGAGTCTATTGCTTACCTAGCCAATCGACTGAACTACTATCTAACATTTCTAATTACTTAGCTTTCTGACGAAACGATGCGATACGATACGGTGCGGTGTGGTGTGGTGTGGTGCGGTGCGGTTGTCAACTTGAACCGTGATACCGAGAACGTGGGACTTTTGCGAAACTATAGTCATAGCCATAGCCATAGCCATAGCGGTAGCCAACGGTATCGGTACTGGAACTGAGGCTGAGGCTGAGGCTGAGGCTGGGGCTTGGGTTGGGGCGCAGTTCGTAGGTAGATATGTATATATGTAGCATGTAGTTGAATTGTACTTATCGTTAGACACGATAGATGGCCTGGTGGCCAATAAACAATACTGGCCAGTTCAATTCAATCAGACCGCACGTATCAAGCACTCTGCGCTGCAAGTTTCGCCTACCTACCTATATTACATACGGTAGGTATAGGGCACTCACTTACGCTCAGATACCTACCTAGTACCTACAACTTCTTCCTTCATTCGTTTTCGTACCGGGTGCTCGATTAATTATGGCTCTTCCCTCCCCCCCCCCGATACTTTTTATGTCAAAAATCGTAAGTTGGCAATACTTCATTCAATAAACAAATCAAACGAAATGTTGCCAACTTACTATTTTTGACCCAAAAAGTATCGGGGGGGGGGGAGAGCCATAATTAATCGAGCACTCGGTACGTACATCATTTCCACCTTCAACAACTCACCTACCCGCCTGTTAGCGCTAGGCGGTGTAATGTGCTTGAAGTTAGAAATACAATGACACGTAAAGATGGTACTTAGCTAACTACCTACACAGTTGTATATACTTGCAAAAATACCCATCAGGTACCCGTGCCCCCACGTCTTGATCAAATGCAAGTGCGTCCAACCGCCCGCGCCCATCCCATTAATTAACATAGCAGGTACCTAACTAGTGCCTAGTGTCTAGTGTCTAGTGACAATCTAGTGACCAGCTACCCAAATACCTGCTAGCGTTAGCTTGTCCGCATATCAATATCAAAAGCGTGTAATTGCGCGAGTAGAACGCGAACGTGATGTTAATCGATTTAAGCAATTAGGTAGATACTAGATAGGTACACGGACACGGACACGGACACCAACACCAACACGGGTATAGATACGGATACGGAATAGCTACCACGTTGTACAATTGTACATAGATAGATACCTATGTATAATATTGTATATTGTATAGTACGGTACCTTTATAGACCTTTGGCTACCCCACGCGTACGTTTACGTTAGTCGCTTAAATCGAGTTCCGATTCCCAACAACCGCAACTTTTTCTCCCCAGTCCCCGCGCGCTGCGCTGGATGAGTAACAAGACGAGGTCGCGGCCGACAAGCGAGAACTCTGGATTTGAGTACCTACGTAGTGTGTACCGGCTACCACTACCACTACCACTACCACTACCACTACGACTATCCGCAAGATGTTTTCATAGAAATCGCAGACCTATACGTAGGTAGGTAGGTCGGTCGGTATGAATTTACGATTTAAATTCGACGCATAAATTTCGGCAGTATGTAGGTAGGTAGGTAGGTATCTACTAAATGATAGGGTAGTCCTTATTTTCAGGTTTGAGCAACCCCTCCACGTGATTCATTATTCGTGAAAAAGACTCGAAAAAACATTTTAGCCCCCCTCCTATGTTGATTGAATGAGTTCTGAAAGTGGTAAAAATTTGGCAATCTTCTGTAGGTACTTATGCTGAGTGCGCAATATTGAAATCGTCTGAATCATCCGCGAATGAGTGCCCCATTTCGACGGTTTCTACGCGGTTTTGTATTTTTCGAATTAAGAATTTTGAAAATAGGTAGGTGTAGGTGTAGGTGTAGGTACCTACATAATTGTAGGTCTACGTCTAGATACTACACACTACACACTACACACTACACACTACACAGACACAAGTAAGCATACTGATTTGAAAATTTATTTTACCATTACAAATATAATAACGACAACAGCGATAATGATGATGATGATGATGATGATGATGATGATGATGATGAAGAAGATGATGACATTGATAAAAACAGTAATGGTGGTAGTAGTGGAAGTAGTGGTGGTAGTAGTAATAACGACGATGACGATTTTCACCGAGGTTGTTGAGAAACGACACAATGGGTAGCGATAACAACGAGAATAACAAATGTAAGAGGGAGGAAGAAGAGGAGAAAGAGGAAAAAGGAGGAAAAGGGGGAAAAGGGGGAAAATAAAAGGAGGAAGCGGAAGAGCGGAAGAGAAAAAAGTTCAAAAACGAAGCGCGGCGCTCGTCCAAGCGCGATGAAAGAAAAAAAAACAGGCGTAAAACGAAATATGGACCAAGGTGGCCAGGTGTAGTCGCATCGGCGGCAACGACGTCGCCAAATTCCACAAATCCGCCTTCGAAACGGTGTCGAAAACGAAATAGCCGACGCCGCCGTCGACACCCGAGGAAGAAAACGAAACGAAAGAACTAGCGGTAGCGGCGGCGGCTTCGTCGTCGGGGCCACCGCTGCCGCTGCCACTGCCACTGCCACTGCCGTTACCGTCGCCGTCGCCGCCGCCGCCGCCGCCGCAAGGCATACGCCTCATTTCGTTGATAGGTTTGCCGTTGAGTTTGAGCGGCGATATGCAGTAGTTCTTGAGGGCGAAATTGTAACTGGTGCGGTTGGCGAGCGCGCCGTCCAGCCGCAGCAGGAAACGCGTGGCGCAGTCGCACGGAAAATGGTTGCCGACGACGGTGAAATTGTCGGAGGCGCGCACCCGAATGGCGTGCCCCGTGCTCGGCAGCTTCAGCACGTGGTTGCCGACCAGGCGCACGATTTTCACGCGGTTCTCGCGCTCGACGATCAACTCCTGCACGTAGTCGATCTTGTTGTTGATGAGGTTGAGGGTGCCGACGTCGGCCAGGCCGTGAAAGACGCGCGCCCTAACCGTGCCGAGGTCGGACTGCTGCACGGCCAGCACGTGCACGCGGCTGAGGCCGCGAAACGTGAACGCCGCCAGCTCGGCCAGGTCCATGAAGGCGAGCTTGAGCAGGCCGACCGAGTCGAGGCCGCGGAAGGCGTCCGGCTCGACGGCGCGCACGCCGGACGGCAGTATGAGGTGCTCGACGTTGCGCAGGCCCGAAAACGCGTTCGACTTGATCACGTGCAGCGGATTGTGGGCCAGCAGGATGAGGCGCACGTGCGACGTGCCGGCGAACGCGTACTCCTCGATCGAGGCGATCTTGTTGTGCGCCAGCAGGATGGCGGTCACGTTCTGCAGGCCGCTGAACGCGAACTTGTCCAGCCGGTCCAGCGACGTGTGCTGTATGGAAAGCTCCTGCAGCTTACGCAGCCCTTTGAACGCGAACTGCTGCACGCGCGTGATATTGTTGCCGTCCAGCGACAGCTTGCTCAGTTGCTTCAGTTCGCCGAACGAGTGACTCTTCACCGAGTGTATGTGACTCTTCGTCAGCGACAGATGTTCCACCGTCCACGGTAGCCTGTAAATTAGGCTGTTCAAATCGCCCTGGTTGCACAACGCCTGCACCCCCAAACAAATAACAAATACATACGTGTAGGTACTTGACTACTTACCACCTTCATCACGTACGACTACAATGTCTACTCTACTCTACAGGTACCCAGACCTACCTACAGTACCTATGTGTACAACCAGTTCCCAGTTCCCAGTTCCCAGTAGCCGATCACACGAAATCAACTAGAGATTCGTAATCGGCGACTCTAAATTAGTTCAAAAAACGCACTTTTCGCAAATTTTCAAGACACTTTCTTGAACCTATGGGAGATGTGGCGAAATTGACAACGGCGTTGAATTCGCCGTGTCCGTATACCCCATTCTAGACACCTCACACGTCCATCAGGAGCAAAAAAAAGTTTGGCCCAAAAAAATGAGAAGGGGTAAGTCCATGGGTTTTTTCAGATTTCGATCATTTTCAAACACATCGAGGCAAGTGTCGTTTTCGACCAATTCGAGGTCGCTGATCCCGAATCCGTGGTCCATTTTTGGCGCCGAACCTTTATACGAGAGTTATGGCCAATTTTCGTCTACGAAATGCAGTTTTTGCGCATACGAGCGGCTATCGCGTCAAACAAACTTCAGATTCGTAATCAGCGACCCCGAATTAGTCGAAAAACACAATTTTCGCGAGTTTTTGGGACACTTTTTATTTCGGTCAAAATTTGTCACGAAAATGGCCGTTATCTCGAGAACGGCGACGGCGACAGATGGAGAAAAACTGATGGCGCCCATTGAATTCGCCGTGTCCGAATACCCCATTCTAGACACTTCGCACGTCCATCGGGAGCAAAAAAATGTTTGGCTCAAAAGAATGGTAAGTGACGAGGCAATGTGTCGTTAATGGATTACACGTAGATATGTGTAATTGTGTATCAATCATACTTATGGTATAAGTACGCTTGCGAACCTTTGTTGGGGAAGGGAGTGTGTGCTCTGCCGCGCCGCGCCGCGCCGTCTCCAGAGGGATGCCTGACCTACCTTCCTTCCTTCCTACCTACTTACTTACCTACTTATTGAAAAATAGGTAAACAAATAAGTGAAATGATTTTTTAAATAGGTACCTACCTAATAATACCTAACAATAAGAACAACCACCACCCACCTGCGAGTGAGATAGACAGACGCATTCCGGCGGACATTTCCAATTTGCAGCGCTTGAACTGCCGTCGCTACCGTCATCGGACATTCCGCTGTTGATGTTGCTGGTGCTGTTATTACGCGCGGCCAAGATACGAGCTGCGGCTATATTGTCCGCCGTCAAAATGACGAGTATCAACGTATTCGTGTACGCGATTGAAAAGCCGACTCGTAACATCGTTTCTCTCATGCTTCGAGCGACCCTGACCTGAAATCAAAGGCTGGGGTGAGCGAACGTGTTTCATAAATTTTCAACATTTCCAATAGGATCGCGCGTCTACCTATGTTAACGTACGACACGTCGCGTCGCGTCGTGTCGTACATCTACAAGGAGGGTTCCCAAACTCAAACTATTCAAAGTGTTTATATGTAGTAAAAGAACCCCGTATCTGAATTCTGGCAAATTTTTGAAATTTGAAACTTTCTCATCGCCCTGCGAAACGTAAAAGTTTGATTTGATCAACGAAACACCCAGAAATTTGATAGGTACACGGATGCCCTATTTTCGACCTTTCGAATCAATTAGAAGCGGTTTTCAGACGTTTCGAAGCCCCAGGAAGTTTTGCTATTTTTCAACACTGAAGAAAACCCCATAAAAATGTTCCATAGGTACGATCTGTAGCACCTATAAACTCGTAATATTCATACTGATACAGGCGATCTATTTGATCGATTAAAGTACAATTTTCCGAAATATTGAAATTTAACTCGGTAGGTACTAGGTAGTTGGGATTTTTGGAAAATTGAACTTTAATCGATCAAACCGGTCCCAATAATAATGCCAATACCTACGGATAATTGGCGATTAGGTACCGTATATACATAAGTGGGTGCTAAAGTTGATATGAACTATTTTTACGGGATTTTTTCCAGTGCTGGAAAACTCCAAAATTTTCTGGAAGCTGGAAACGTCTCGAAACCGCATCCAATCGATTCGGGAGGTCTAAAATAGGGTAGGTGGTAGGTATCTGCCAATTTTCGGCTATTTTCGTTGATTAAATCAAATACTTACCTATTCGTATTATGCGGGGCGATGGGCAATTTTGAAATTTCCAAAATTCGCCTAGATTCGAGAAATGAACTTGAGCACCTAAAATTTCGGATAATGGGTTCTTTCATAATGTACCTATGTGTACTATCGATGTGTTTTTGTTTCAGTGCCGGGTAAGATACCGATTCAGTACCGCGGTACCTACCTACTGTACATAAGTATGTACATACTGTAGGTACTAGGTATACAATTATACATGTACAGTAGTATGGTAAAATACTTATATGGCACATAGAGTAGTAGGTACCTGTATCTGGAACTGTACTGGCACTTTGAGACATAAAATGAAATACCTACCAAATTCGCCAAAAAAAATAACGCCGACGACAAATAATAGTATATTATGCAACAAGGGAGATAAATATAGATTTTCGAGTTGGAGCGAGATCGTTTCGGGATTTTCGGCTTACAGTAGACAGTATACCTATGGATAGAGCGATAGTTGGATAGGTACCTAAACCTAATAATGCACTAAAAAAACAAATTAATAAATTTTATCCAAAAAAAAATAATATGTAACGAACGGAACACCATTCATAAAATTGGAAAAATTTATTCTGAAAAAATAATAGGTAATATTTATCGCGAAATTCGGTCAAATTTATTTTCATGCGATAAATTTTACCAAATTTCGCGATAAATATTACCTATTATTTTTTTAGAATAAATTTTTCCAATTTTATGAATGGTGTTCCGTTCGTTACCTATTATTTTTTTTGGATAAAATTGATCATTTTTTTCAGTGTGCCTATACGTATACGTAGGTAAATACCTATTCGTAGACCGACCAATTACCTCGGTATAGCCGTATAGGTACCTTTTATTCAACTTGGAGTTTGAGTCGAGACGATCAGAAATTCCAAGTCCTAAGTCGTAGTCGTAATATTGGCGGCGGCGGCGGCGCCGGCGCCAGCGGGGCGCGGTGTAGCGTGACACTATAGGCTGCTAAAAACGCTACCGCTACCGCTACGTATTGCATATTACATTATATTTGTATTTACTTACGGATACCATTCTCCTACGTATAGAGGTAGAGGTGCTCCGAGTAATTTCGATACATTTAGGAGTAATATGAGAAGCGTTTTATTGTTATCACCTATTTACCTACTCGCACTCGCACTCGCACTCGTATGCGGCTCGGCTCTCGATGGTTTTTTTTCGCTTTTTCGTTTTCTCGCTTTCTCACTTTCTCGCTTTCGTTCCACCTACCTACCTACCTACTATATACAAGGCGTACCGCGTACCGCGTTCCGTGTTCCGCATATACCTATACGCGTTGACACGATACATAAAAAAGCCCAAATGAAACACCATTTACCTGCCATAAATTTACGTTGTTCGTTTGATATATAAGAGGACGGAAAACTCGAGTTGAAAGACATGGGAAACAATAAAAAGAAGTAATCCCCTGGTAAACGTCTAAAATAAGTACCTTGCGTAGTTTGCAGTCCAAGTGTACCAACGCAACGTGTAAACTGTATAGTGTAAGCGTGTAAGTGTAAGCGTAAGCGTAAGCGTATCTGTATATGTAATATCTACCTACCTACCTACCTATATGTAGGTAGTAGGTACTGTACCGCACTACATTTTCAACACAGGCGCGCGAGCGAGTGCACACAAACACACACGCATCGACTACATTACGAGGGGTGGGTGGGCGCGACGTGGCTCGAGTCCGTCTTAAAAATATAGCCACGCTCGTTTACTAAAAGTACCCATTGTAGTTATAGGACGGAGTGGCGGCGAAATTTTGCATTTCCAAGCACTTATTTTCGTACGTACATTTTCAGTTTTCACCTCGTCGCGTGCGTCTTGCTTTTAGTTCGCTTGCTTCCCCCTTTCCCCTATTGCCCTGCCCTATCCAACCAACCATGGATAGGTACACTCTCTTCGGTTTCAAATATGTTAAAAGAAGTGGGGAGTTAGGAGTAGGGCACTTTAAAGTAACGTACGAAACAAAACCGTAGACGAGTCGAAAATATGTATTGAAACGGCCTCTCCCCAATGTTTGTAATCGCTCCCGCCGCCCCGCGCCCCCCGCCGCCCGGCCGCGCCGCGCCGCCCCCTTTTCGCCAAAACATTTATTTCAGCAGCCCCAAAACAGCCCGCCCCGCCCCGCACCGCATGTCCCTCATTAGTAGGTTTATAAATTTTTCATAACAAGGGAAAAAAAAAAAAAATTTTTTTCACGAAGGAGGTTTGTGGCCGAGCGAACGGGGCAAAAACACACACGTCAAAAATTGTTTTTTCTTCTAGTTTTGAACGATATTTTTCTTTCGCGAGAGGGAGTAAAATAGCGTTTTACTCCCTCAATAATGGAAAAGTACATTACATACGTAGCCTAGCCTATACCATAGCCCGACGACGCGACGCGACGCGACGTACTCATTTATACACGTACACGTACACGTAAACGTAAACGTAAACGTAAACGTAAATAGGTGCCATCTACCTGCGACATGCGACATGCGACATGCGACGTATATACGTATTACGTATCTATTATTATTCGTTTATCTCCACTCCCCGTTGCGTTGCCTTATGTAGAATCGTCACCACTCTCGCAAGCTAATGGTAAGTCGCGGCACTTACGGACTATTCCTTTCTCCTTGCCCTCCCCCTCCCTCTCCCCCTCCACCTCCACCACTACATTTTTTTATTTTCCTTATTTTTGCTTTGTTTTTCTCTCTTTTCTTTTTACCGGCTCGCTTCTTCCCTACCGCACTGCAGCGCTGCATTCTGCGGTCGGTAGGTAGGTAGGTACTTGTTAGAAAATTAAATTTCTTCATAAACTGTCAACAAAAGGGTTGACGCAACGGGCGGCGAGGAACGGTACGCAATAAAGCGTCGAGCGAACCTCGTACGACTGCGACTACGACTATTCCAATAGTTAAGTACCTACTATACCTAGACCTACCTACGTATGTATTACTCGTTTGTGTAATGTACTCGCCTCGCCTCGCCTCGCCTCGCCTCACCCATTATACAAGTTACCTGGTAGCTGGTACCTACCTACCTACCTACCTACCTACCTATCTATCTATCTATCTATCTATCTTCCTATAGTACCTAGGTACATACGTTGTACGTCCGAAGCGAGCTCACCGTTACCGAAAACCTTCTAGACTACCTAACGTAGGTACTACCTTTTTTTTTTTGCTACCGCCGTGGTGAAATATATCTACTTAGGTACCTTCTGTTTCTTTGACCTGCCACATTCTTTCATGATATAAAAAGGGAGTTCCAGTTCGTAGAGTTGGAAAAAAAATTAAAATTCAAAGAATTTGAAAAAAATATAGGAAATTTAGAAAAAAAAAACTGGACGTAAAAAAGCGCAAGAAGATTAAACTTACGAAAAACTTGTGGAAAATTTAGACTTGTATTTTTTCTGAATCTGAAAATTCGACAGTTTAGAAAAAATTGTGAGAATTTAATGTAGGTACTTGGGATAATATTGACTCATTTTGAAAGAATTGTGGTTATTTGAACTGTTGGAACTGAAAAGTTTGAAAAAAAATTCGGAATTGCAAAATAGCAAAGCAAAAGTGCGCCAAACGAAACGAAATCGTTCTTCCGCGAGCAGAAATAGACCACGCTCGAGTTACATTACGCAGCATGGTATTTATTAGTAGGTAGCTAGTAGCTAGGTACGTAGGTTTAGGTACAGTACATACGAGTAAGGCAAGGCCATTTTCCAATTATGGAATGCGCTGCAGCTGGCTGTATTGCGTAGGTAAGTAAGTATCTATACCTAAGTACGTGTTGATCTAGGATCTAGGATCTAGGTCCTACGTGTAGCTATCTACTTAGTACTTACTATCTAGTATCTACTTCTACGTATCTAGTAACACAGTCTTGTTTTACGTACGTACAACGGGGACGCGGACGCGGACGCGGACGCGGACGCGGATGGGGGCAGCGACCGCCACTTGTGGTAGATACTGATACTAGGTAGGCAGTAGGCAGTAGGCTATTCCTAGGTAATAGTCCACTTTGTAGGTACCTAGTTGCATACTGCAGCTGCATACGTAAGTAGGTATTGTATCGTACAAGCGACCAACCATCCCGAAAGCTATAAAGACGTAAGTTTCGGACGTGTTTTTGCCTATACGGCGTGCATACGCATAGTATGTGAGTGCGAGTGCGAGTGCGAGTGCGAACGTCTATGCGTAGCAGGGGAATGTACTGCGAGCGAACTCGATAGGCGACACGACACGACACGACACGTCGCGGATACGGGGATACGGGGATACGCTCCCAAAGGTAAAAGAAAGTTGCATTCGTATCGAGATACATCGATGTGTAGATGTGTACCTACATACTTACATCTAGCTACCTACCACTACCAATCAAGCGAACGAATAAGTGTCTATAAATTCGACTTGTGACAAATTTCTTTTGGGCATTTATTACGCGAAACGCGAAACGCGAAACCGAATTGATACGAGTAAACGTATGTACGTGGTACCTTACCTATATCATATCATATCATATCGTAAATACATATTATACATACATAGGTACCGGTGGCGGTACCGACGGTACCGTACACTACACCTACGTATATTAGGGTGGATCGAAAGAACAACATATCTTGGATTTTGACGAAATTTCGTGGAGTAGTTTACTTTGAGTGGGAGAGACTTCACAAAAAAAATTTTGAGCCCCCGAGGGGCCAAGGGGAGGGGAGCGGGAGGTGCTCAAAGTGCACCTCCTTTTGAAAAAAGCGGCGTTTTTTTGCGTTTTTTAGCCAATCGAAATTGTGTGAGAAGCCTTCGTAGCACTTAGAAGATGCGATTTGAGTTTCTACATCTCCCTAAACCATCGCCATCCTTCTCCGATCAAAACTCTGACTGGTACCAGGGAGTTGAAAAGCTGCAGATTGCAATATTTCAATAATATGAAATTATCACCAAGCTGGAATGATTTTTTTTCATCGAGTAAGTGAACAAACATTTCTTACAACCACTGAAAGTGAATTTTGAAAAAAAAAAAATTGCAAATTTTATACACCAGCGCAGCCGACAGTAATTCATTAAATTGCAAAATACGGAATTTATATCGACTTTGAATTGATTATTTTTTCTCCTGAAAATATTACCTATGTATTTTTTGTCAATCACTGAACGTATATTTCCAAGTTTTTTTTCGAAAATTTTGTATGTCAGTGCAGCCAGTTACAAATCGTGACATGCTACACTATGAATTGTGATATTCTGATATTATGAACTCGAATCCATTACTTTTTCGACAAGTGATTGGACCAATTTTTTCTCCCAATCAATACAAGTACGTTTCGAATTTGAAGACATTGGAACATCGCAATTAGCAACTGGCTGCACTGACCTACAAAATTTTTAAAGAAAAATTTCAAATTTTTTATTTCTAGTGATTGAAAACAAAATTATTGTGAATTTTTCAAACAATAAAAAAATTAATTCGAGGTCGACGTAAACTCCATAGTGTAGCATGTCACGATTTGAAACTGGCTGCACTGACATACAAAAATTTCGAAATATACTTTTCAGTGATTGAAAAAAAAAATACATACCTAATATTTTCTGGCAAAAAATAATCAATTCAAAGTCGATATAAATTACTTACGTATTTTGCAATTTTATGATTTGCCGTTGGCTGCACTGGTGTACAAAATTTTCATTTTTTTTTCAAAATTCACTTTCAGTGGTTGAAAAAATTTTTGTTCACTTACTCGATGAGAAAAAAATCATTCCAGCTTAGTGATAATTAACAAAATTTGGTGAAAATCCAAGATATGTTTTTTTTTTTTCGATCCACCCAACGTATATGCCCATCGATCGTCTCGTCTGTCACCTCAGTCACCTGTCGTGTATCCGCAGCTGTAGTAAGTAGGTAGGTAGGTACCATATCTGGTTTATGTATAGTCATACGTCAGCGTCATATGTATGTACTTGTGGGTACCTACCTACTCGTATATTACTGTACAGTGTACTCGTACATTGCCTTGCCATAAGGTGTTAGCTGTAGATGTACGCTTAGGTAGGTACTTGGGTAACGTAAAAGTACAAGAGTGGTACCTCTGCCACTGCCTAAGTAGTTGGTCTAGGTACTACTCGTATTATAACAGAACACAGATCACTTTTCGTTTTTCGTTTTTCGTTTTTTTTGTTTTTCGCTTTTTCGCTTTTCGCTTTTGACGTTGACCCTGCACTCTACGCTGGCTGTGTAGCGAAGTGAAGATGAACCGTTGATGCAAGTTTCAAGTTGATACAAATACCTACACTGTTACAGGTTACAGAATACAGACTACAGTTAAAGTTGCCGAGTACCTAATACACGTTCACGTTTACGTTTACGTTCGAGTGCGTGCGTTAGATGGGACAAGGAACGCGGTGCGCGGTGCGCGGTACGCGGTACGCGTATAATGTTAGATACGTACGGTACCTAATCGTAGTGTAGGTAGTAGGTACTGTCTACTGTTATAGTACTGTGCAATTGCGAAATGGTTGCGATGGTTTAGTGCGTAATTACGCTACATCTTTCATTCGACCGCATGAGGCACAACACGGCTCATTTATTCACCTACCTACCTATGTAGTTAACCAAGTACCTAGGTAGAATGAGCCCCATGTCCCTGCTTGTTTCGAATACGGAATACGTACCTACTGTTTTCCTTCTTAATCACACACAGAGCCTGAAGCTTGAGGCTAGATGCGCCAAAACGCAGCCACGTGTGGTGTGTCTAGTTTTTTGTAATATTTCTTTGTAAATTCATTCAAAAATAAAAGTAATTTAAAGGTAAAAAAAAAAGTACGTAAGTAGGTACATATGTAGTCGCGTATGTACTTGCAAATGACAAACCAAAAAAAAAGAGTGAGAGAAAGGGGAGGGGGGAAGAGGCTAAATAACTACGTACAGTTTTCTACTACCTAGCTTAATATACCCCGCCTGTTCCCGCCCGCCCGCGTCGCCGCGCCGCGCCGCGCCGCGCCGTATATAAAACATCGGTTAATGATAACGAAATAATTTTCGCATTCGCGTAATTAATCAAAGTTATGTCGTTCTCGCGCGCCGCGCCTCGTCATCGATGGCGGTACGTTCACGTTCATGTTCGCGTTCGCGTTCCAATTGAATCTCTATAACGAAATTACGCCGCGCCGCGCCCCGCCACGCTCGCCTCCGCCTCCGCAGCCCTCCATCCCACATTGCGTCGCGTCGTATATGCATTACCTACATACCAACTTACCTAGTACAATACGTACCTAGCTACCTACATAATTATGTGTAACTATTCTATGTATGTACATAGGTATTACGTATTACGTATTAGTATTAGGTATTAGGCATTAGGCAATAGGTACGAGGCCTCGTACCTATTGCGTAGACGTAGACGTAGACGTAGACGTAGACGTAGATGCACACGCGTATTTTTTATTTCGGTTTAGTTTGCGAATCGACTAATAGAGGGGCAAAAATATGTACTGCCCGAGAAGAGCGAAGCCGAAAATGTTTACAAATTAAACTAGCGTACCTATATGTTGGTGATGGAAAAAATCTTGCTACCTATTTATTTTTATCCATCTACGAGTATCTACCTAACTATCTACGCGTACAATGTACATACTCGTATCACTATCTGTATCTATACGAGTACCTACATAGGTACATCTATTCACCTATCTATTATCTATTTTGTATCTACAATTAGTCTTTTACCTACCCTAGGTACCGTATCTAACGTAAATGTCAGCCTAGACTTTGGATATACGAGTACACGAGTACACGAGTACACGAGTACTTATAAACCATACTTAGGCGTTGATTGTACTCGCACTCCTACTCCTTCTGAAAGGCCAAAAATCAGTGTCAGCTCAAAAACCAATTTTTCACACCTACTCAAGGGTCAAAGGTGGTTACTGGTTACTGGTTACTGGTTTCTGGTTTCTGGTTTCTGGTTTCTAGTTTCTACATCCACGCTCACGAATATTTACTCAGTTGGTTTCCGCGAGAGTAGCAGAGACAGTAGCAGTAGCAGTAGCAGTAGCAGTAGCAGTAGCAGGGTACCTAATCTACTTATACGGTAGATGCGCTGCAGCCGCCGACATCGACACACCGTATACTCGTATCCCATACCTACCATTAGAATTATTCTTCGGTAGTTATTGTTTAATGTTTACTTATTTGTTCGGTTCGGGGTGGTATAATATCCACCCCCTCGTTCACCCCCATTCATACTTACCATATTATGGTAAGTATGAATGGGGGGGAACGAGGGTGAACGAGCGGAGCGAACGTCCTGCCCGATGCCGGGTGCAGTGGCGTGGCGGGACGGGGTGGGGCACGACAGCGACGCGGTGCGGTGGTCTGTCGCGGTCGAGGCAAGAAGGGTTTGGCGTGAGGCGGCTCGGCGCGTAAATTTTAATACGTTCGGAAAATTCTGCTCACAACTATCACAGGTGTAATGCAATTACAATGGGGGAAAGTGATAATTTCATTAGGTACGTATTCGGATACTCGTACACCTTGCTCGCGCTTATAATTATGCCGATGTACGAGCACGAGCCCGAGCCCGAGCCCGAGCCCGAGCCTAAGCGTTAATTTTTAAGCGCCCTTTTTGTTGGTTTTTACTACGTATACCCATATTTTATGTCATATCGCGTACCATATCATTCGTTACCTGCCTGCCTGCCTGCTTGCCTACCTAACTACGTATTTCAAGCTACGGTTACGGTTGCCGGCTACCGGCTACCGGCTACTGGCTACGTTACGAATAAAAGCGTGGACGCGGATACGCCATCTGGCTGTACAGTGTACAGTTGTACCTACGGTAATGATACACGGTACACGGTACACGGTACACGGTACAGTTGAACGTGTATGGACAATTGACACGGACATAGACGCAGACGTAGACGTACGAGTACCCCTAAGACACCTTCCTACCTTCCTACCTATATCTATGTATTATGAACCGACACAGGTAGAATAACCCTTGCTCTCATACCTGCTGCAACTAACGTACCTAGACTTACGTAAGTAGAATGGTCTGAATGGTAGAGGTGCGGTGCGGTGCGGTACCGCATATCGTGAAAATGCGACGCGACGTGCGACGGTGCGACGTGTTTCAATTTCGTACCTATGTACTTGTAGGCTATTAATACCTATGGCCTATGGTATGTACAGTACCTAGGTACACTAAATAGTAAATAGGTACCCTCTAATATGGGAAAATTACGTACAAGTACAAGTACATTACATACCTATTAGTAGATGGCCTATGGATGTACGCGTACGCAGTTCGTATTTGTATTACGCATAGCTATAGAGCTACGTACGTGGTATGGAGCGGAGTGGAGTGGAGTGGAATGGAGTGGAGCGGCGCTGCGGTACGCTTCGTTGGCGAAAAAAAGTCGATTTAAATTTCCGCGCGCGTAAACCGCCTTTACCCCTTTACAAAAATGATAAACAAGTATTTTGAAAAGCTCGTCGTCTATTTCCTTTTTTTTCTTTTGTTTTTTTTTTTGCCTAAATACCAAACTTATCTCGCTCCTCGCGCAAAAATTGCATTAATTAGGTATAGGTAGGCAGGGGCGGCGCTACGGGGAATGGGAGAAGTAATTCCCGCCCCCAGCCAATTTACAGTCGGCAATATCGGAAAAAGTTCGGAAATTTTAGGTAATTCGGCAAATCTTAGAAACGGTAAATTCGAAAAAAATTGCAAGTTTTGTAGCATAAGTACCTAGGTAATAAAAAATTACTCAATTTTATTTTTCGATTGAAATGAAAAAGAAAGATAAATTTATTGGGAATGGAACAAACCGCACTTAAATTATGGTCTTTTTGGTAATTTTTTTAATGCGTTTTTACTTACTTACTCCCAAATCAAATTTTTCAAAAACTTTGGGCCCCTTAGTGGATTTTTTTTCTTCTATAATTTTTAAAAAATATACCAAATCCTACAAAGTGTTTTTTTTTTCGTATTTCTTCTCGAAATTATTTTCAACTAATTTTATTAAATGTTTTCTCCTTAGAACCTCATTTTCGATGTTTGGAAATCAAATTTGGCCTCGCTGTACTCGGCCCGATCGTATTTCTCCTTTAATAATAAATTTTAAAGTAAGGTAAGAGTGACCGATTTTTTATTCGAGTTTATTAATTCAAAAACATTGTTTTATTGCACCTTGAATTTTGAGGTCTCTAAAAATTTTCGCGCTCACTTCACGCGCAGATGACGCTCTCTTTTTTGAAGATTGGAATTTTTTTGGTCAATTCACAAATCACATCCCGTTGCGGATGGTAGTGGAAAACGTCTGGCGTCTGGCGTCACCTCGAACCGAATCTCAACGGTAGCGTAGCATTCGCTGACAGCCAGGCTGCTGTCTCTTAACCATTACATATTTACGGCAAACTGGTTATGCAATTTTATTAACGTCACGTCGCGCCGCGCCCGCGCCGCGCCGTGTCGCCGCGCGTAGCTATCATAGTACTAATTAGTATACCCTCCACACCCTTCAGGCATCATCAGGTATGTAGCGCTTATTTTTTTACGGCAAAACTGGTTATGCAATTTTTATTAACGCCGCCGGTGAAGAGGATTGCCTAACGTCATACTACCGTAGGGGTAAAACACTTTCGTTGCAGCGATGGAATCAACTTCGCGAATGATTCTGACGAAGACGAATTCGGAAACGACGAGGCAGAACAAATGTTTTAGCGCCGAATAAAAAGTGGTCTTACGGTAAAACCGCAATACAACCGGGACGACTTCACATTTGAAAAAATTAACGCGATCTGTTTCTGTTTTTAAAAAATGAAAAAAGCAAAAAAAAAAAAATGTCGCGCATACATACGGACGTGACGTGACGTGACGTGACGTGCAATGTGATTACGCGAGGTACGAGTACCTACGTATAATTATGTATGGTATCTAATCGTAAAATATTTCCGGTTAATAAATGCTCAGAAATTACATATGAAGACCTCGCAGGAAGAAACGGGTTAACTGAAATTTTATAAATTTTGCAGGAGAACGTTTTTGAAAGATAATGTTGAGTGGAACTGAAAAAAAATGGGTTTTCAAGTTTCGTTTTGATTTTTATTACTTTCAAAATGTCAATTAGAATCATTTTACATCGGCAAATATTGCTCAAAAGTTTTTTAAAGCTTCAAAGTCACTCAACACACAATGTGTTTGAACAACATATTCTGAGAAGTTGACCCGTTCTTTCCGTGTTTTCTTGAAACTAACATATTTTTTTCTCTGAAATTAATCAGTTTTTTTTCTACCTATGAGTTATACTTTTTGTTGAATTATGATTTTTTTTTTTCATGTTCACAACAATAAATCAACTATTTAAAAAACAAAAATCAGCTTTTTTGCACATTTTTTTCTTCGTTTAGAGTAGTTAACCGTTCTTTTTTTCCGTGTTTTTAATTTCTTGAAAATTCTTTTTTGCTTTTATTGACAAAATTTGAAAAGTTGGACATTTTTCATATAAACCACATAAAGTACATGGTTTATTGTACACAATGGCAAAAAAAAAAGTGATTTTTGAAAAAAACCTCAGTTGACCCATTCTTCCCGCGAGGTCTTCATAAGTAGTAATAACAGAAATAAATTATCGAAAACTCTATTTTCAAACATTTAGATTTTGTATTTATGTAAATAGGTAGGTAGGTACCTATATCAAATCAATGAAAATTGTTAATCGAACTCTAACCTCTCCGATAACAAAATATGTGTAGGTATATTTTTCACTTCAGTTTAAAGTAGTTATAAAAATTCTAAAGATTACCCACCTAATACCTACTTTACCTACAGGTACTTACCTACCTATATTGTATTATTTTAATATGACGACTGTGGTGAAGAAAATTGGAGTAAATTTTACGCATTGAATTTAAAACCCTTTCTGTTTGGTAGAAAATTTCTCCTTTGCTGCGCTCGAGCTTGATAAATTAATTTTTGCCAAAAACCGAAGATGATTTCAAAAATTTTATAGATTACCTTTTTTGCGTAAAATTCGATACTTTTCAACATTTTTAGTTTCATTTTTCGACAAACATATTTCATGAAAGGAAGAATATGACTTTTTTTTCGAAATATACCTACCTAAAGACTTAACTATTCGTGCATTTTATTCGCAACCAATTGAATAAATAAGTATACCTAGATAACGATTTTCGTATGAAATTCCAACGTTGAATAGAATAAACGTTTTGGTGGCTAACGAAGAGTGTCATTTTTTTCAAAATAATACGCCAGTATTGCAGTTTCACCATCGAAAAGAGTAAAACACTTGCTGAATTTCGTTCTCTGACAAATTTAAATGGACAGTCGCGAATGTTTGAAGTTGATTTCGGTTTCAGATTTTGAGATTCGTTTTCAGCAAAAAATTTTCACCTTCGAATCGCTGAGGCTCGCGAGACTTCTTTTCTTTCATAAAATAGGCGATAGTTTTTTAATTTTTCTTCGAAATTCACAGAATCGCGATCTAAAACGAGGCTAAAAACGCTATAGTCGCTAACACGGTGAAAAGTATACCCTCGGAGGTGGTAGGTACCAGATAGGTACCCAAACAAGTTGGATTGTTCCCCACGTAATTAGGTGGCTACCTGGCTACGCCTACGTATGTTAATTCTTTTGATAATGATAAAGGCGAAATATTTTTTCCAAAATTGTTTGAAATCGTGTGTTTTTATAGTGGTGTCGATGAAAATTTTAAATTTTTCAGCATTTTCAGTGCTCGAACAGCGCGAATAGGTACCTACTAGAGGGGTACTACATACTTTACATCTACATATAAGCTGCTATAGAGGGCGGCATGCATGTCACATACTTACATAAGGCGAGTACCTAATAGTAAACTCACGTTAGATTTATACTTGAAATTAAAAATCACGCTAGTTGATAGCTAGCAATAAGTTGAGTAGATACAAAATGAAATAGAGTACCTATTCTCTAATGCTGAAACAGTCAAAATATCACTGGTTCAATTTGTAAAAAATAAATTATTTTTCAGACAACGGATTAATCAGTGATATCTACCCTATTATGAAACATGCGTAATACTATAGAATCAGTAGAATTTCAATTTGGAATAAGTAAATGATTCAGTAAAATATCACCGATTCATTTTCGTACATTACAAAATTTACTACTGAATTATGTAGAAGGTAGGTAAAATGTAACAAGTTTTGGTAGTTTTTCCACTGATTTTTAAACGTTGTTTTTTTTACTTGACAAATTAGTGCAAATTACTGAAATTTTGGTACCTGTAGTTTTTTTAACTAATTCAGAGATAATTTTTTTTTTTTTTACGGAATGAATCAATGCAGTTCTACTAAAAAATTGAAAAATTTTTAAAAGCTCCATTTCAGATCGCACTAAGCTTTTTAATAAATGAGGAGTACGGATTTTCTAAATAGTCAGATATTTAGAATGGAAAGGAAGGGGGTTCATACCATCATTTCGAGAAAGAATTGCAGTAATCTATCGAGCCCGAACGAAGCGAGAGCAAAAATTTGAAAAAGGAAGTATCCCAAAAGCTGAAATTTCTTAGTTTTTTAAGGGGAGGCGAAATCTTCGACTCTTAGAGTACCGCGGGGCAAGACGACCGCAACTAAAAGTTTAAAAATCTGTCAAAATCGAATTTTCAACTTTTCGGGGGAGGTTTTTGTTTAAGCACTACTTTGATCCTTTGTCTTCATTAATTCAACAAGAAAAAAAAAATTTGATCATAAAAAGGTAATTAAAAATCATTTTCCCAAAGAGACATTGATTAGTACTCTTGCCCCATAGGAGGGGGCAAGAGTACTAAGTGTGGGGCAAGAGTACTGCCATTTAACTTAATGTTAAATTTGATACCTAAAGTGTGGGGCAAGAGTACTACCATAAACATTTTTATGTTACTGAACATCTAATTTTATTTCGTTTTTCAATTTTTTATGCCAAAAAATTGATCAAAACTTTACTTTGGCAAAGAAAATATATTATAACAAGAAGTTTGTTTACAGTTTAAAAGGTGTAGTAAACACTTGCCCCCACCCCCGGTTTTTTTTCTAAAAATTGGTTTTTCTCAAATAATTTAATACATAGAAAAGATTTCTTATATATATTCCGATAGCTCACCTCACCAATCTTCCTCAAAATGCTATATACTCCTCAGATTCACAATATTTTTACCATCCCACATCAAAAAAACTGTAGAGCAAAAATTACAATTTTTCGGCTGAAAATTTTTTAATAGCTCACAGATTAAAAAACTACTGGACCAATTCGGATGATTTTTTCAAGGTTTTGTCAGTGCAAGGTATCTTCAAAAAAATAAAAACTCTACCAACCCTACATTATCGAAATCCGAGATATCAAAGATCGACTCTTGCCCCCCTGCGTCGTCTTGCCCCGCGGTACCTCTATCTTTTAAAGCATTTAAGGCTTCATATGCCCGAGCGAAGCAAGAGCTGAGATTTGAAAAAATTTATGATTTTCGGAAAGAAAATAATTCGTTTTTTAACAGTTTGTTGTTTTTAAAAAATTCCATTAGGTACTTCAAAGTAAAAATTTCGTGCTTTTTTCGTGCCAGTTGAGTTCAATTTTCCGATTATTTGAGAAATTTTCACAAAAAGTCGACAAATTTTGTTGTAAATATACACATTTTCGTAAATTTTGTATATTTACAACAAGATTTGCAGATTTCTTGAAAAATTTCTTGAAATAGTTGACAAAATTTACTTATTTAGAGGAAACTTTTAAACGACTTTTTCTGGAAAATTTTTCGATTTTTTTTTGGAAAACTTTTCGACTTTTAAACAAATTTTGATGATTTCACACAACATTTTGCAGTTTTTCCATCGAAATTTTTTCGACTTTTTTGAGAAAATTTAATTTTTTTTGTCATTAAAAGAGATCATTTTTAGCAGTTTCTTTAAAAAAGCCAGAAATTTGTCATTTTGTAGGTAATTGTTATTGATAGTTTATCCTTGAAATGAAGCATTTTACGATTTTTTTCTGAGTGAAACATATATACGGAAATGGGTTTGGGCGGGGAGGGGCTAATTGAAACATTTGGAGGGGGGCTTGATCCCCATTCTTTCCTCCTACCTCTGCCTATGCGTAATACCTTATAATGTAAACGAGTAAGATGTCCGCATAGTCGCTTCTACTCTATCCCCATTACACATATTTTGCCCTCAAATAATTTAATTATGGCCTAGGTGCTTTAAATAACTTACCTATTTAACTCGATAGGTGGATAGATGATAATTTTTTCTTAGATACTCGTAGGGGGGGGGGGAGAGATATGACACAAGTAAAACCCAAATCGAAATTCATCATAAAATGCGTTTTGTGCCTACTAGTTCTATACCCTGGTACTCGTATACAATGATTTTGAGTATGGTAGTGACGAAATCTTTTGCTCTTTGCTCTTTTTTTAGTATCCGAACGAAAGAAAAATATAAAACATGGACAGAGGCACTTGCATTACAAAAAAACGTGGCATCAAATGTCGAATATACATATCTAGGCTGCAGGTGCCAATGCTCGAGTATTTATAATGAATGTAAAATATCTACCTAATACGCTTAGATCATCGCCGCTGTAATTTTAAAATGGGGAACCCATGGACGGGACTATCTCACTGACTTTTTAGAAACGACAGCCCCAATAATTAATAGGTTACCTACCCGATTTAATAAGTAAATAAATAATAAATAAATAAATAAATAAATAAATAAATAAATAAATAAAATAAATAAAAAATAAATAAATAAATAAAAAATCAATAAATAATACAAAAACAACGAATGTAAATGATTACCTACCTCTCGTACGTAATCTGACTAAAATATAAGGTGGAAAAAATGATGAATATATCTAGCGAATTGCGCTTCTCAACAGCAGAAAGGATTACACTACTGCGAGTACCACTAAACATTTGAGTCGTCGCGGGTTCAGCTTCAGCTCTGTTGAATGTGATTGATGCGAAAATTCTTACATCGCTACCTCCGAATTTTTGCCAGAATGCAAAGTTGGAAATGATTTCATCCGCGATTCTATCAACTTGAAAAACACACCTCACGCACAAAAAAACAGCAATATGAAAAAACACACTCACAGCACAAAAAAACAGCAATAAAAAAAAGTACCGTGACGAGAAAATTTTCGAAACTGCGCTTAGATTTCGTTGCTTTATTTTTTGTTTAGTTCGTACTTTTTGCGAATAACGATCGACAACCGGACAGCTAATGTAAGTAGGTAATAAGTACATTGTTATTGTACAGACAGAGGTAGGCGCTAGCTAACATGTTTATATGTACGAAGGGTACAGAAGAAAGAACCATGGTACCCTAAGTCACTAAACGGCAATTTAGGAAAAATATTTAGTTGTTAAATTTTTTTTCCCTTTTTTTTGCACCTACAAGTTGAGGTTTGTATTCTAGCATGAGCAATAAATGAAAAAGAAAATTGCGCACCTGAATTCCCTTTTTCAACAGATACCAATACTACGATTTTGTAATTTACCTACCCTGGTTCTTTCCCCTGTACATACCCTTCATATAGAATCGTACAACGCCTCAAATATTTCATTTTAATTCCATAGCTACCCCTTTTTGTTCATTTTTTATTTCTCTTTCAAAAAAACATAAATGAAAAAATTTAATAGGTTATATGTACAGTAATACGACTTCCTAGCTATGCCGTATTAAAAATGTCTTTTTATTCTCGTTCCTTCCCAAAGAATTTTTGGATTTGTGGTTAAAAAATATCAAAACAAATAACCAAGCAGAAAATTTATCCTCTTCAAAAATTTTAAAAACTTAGCCCTTTTCCATACTTTTGAGAATCAAATTTCGGTTTTAGAATTTTAAAATGAAATTATATGGAAATAATTTCTTACCTACCAAATAATGGTGGAAAATTCGCCTTTTGCAAGTATTATTTTTAATTCCTTTTGTAAAAAATCAAATTTAGTTCTAATAGTATGTATTCAATTTGTTTTTGATTTTTTCAGATTTCGGATTAAATGTCACACCAAGATTACCTTCCCCTGGTTAGATTTCCTTTTTAGGTTTTAATATTTTTTTTTTCATGACGAAGTTTTTAAAAGCTTACATTTACATGAAAACTGAAATTTTAGAGCCGATGGCGAAAATTGACAGAGGATTCGGAGTCAGTGAAGGACCTCGAAATTAGTCGGAAAAACGAAAATAAAAAACCTAATCATCGAAATAAAAAAAACCCTGAAATAACCCCTTCTATTTTTTTTGGGCCAAAAATTTTTTTGCTCCCAAAAACGTGCGAGGTGTCTAGAAGGGGGTATTCGGGCACGGGCGAACAGTATACGTTTTTTCTTCTATTAATTATTCTTTTTCAAATTTTCCTTGAGACTGGAAATAAAAATTTCTCAAAAGGAATTTTACAATCGTCTTTTATTTTTTTCCTGAAAATTTCGAATGTTTTTATGGTCTGGAAAAGTAGATTTTTTTTTCCAAATGGGCATCATAATTTTTTGATTTTATGGGCCGGAGAAGGGGAAGCCTCGCATGAAGGGTAAAATATCATGGTTCCTCACTTATCTTGCGAGAGATAATTTCGAAAATCGAATTAATTAGATTTGGTGCGGTGTGATTTCGTAATAAGCTAGAAAAATGTTGGAGAGTAGATCTCCATTTTAATGTATAGCCATATTGGTTGTAACTTGATCAATTATGCACATCTAGTCACATACCATTTACTCGTTGTATATTTGTGAAATGAATTTTTGAAAATAAAAAGTAAAAAAAGAAGTCGAAAGTTCGAAAAATAAAAAATACAAAGAAAAGATCAAATATAAAGATATGGGGGAAAAAAGGGTAGGCCCTTTCTATCGAAGAAAGGGATGCTGAAAAACCCCGTTAAAAAGAAACCACCACCAAAGCAACAATGCAGCAGCAAACGAGCAAACTTATAAAACACATACACAAACATAAACCAACAATATAAACCATTACTACCTACCTATGCCGGCTAGAAATACCTAAATACATCAAAAAATTACCTATTATTACCTACCTACTTACCATATTACAAACACCTACTTATATTTTCCCAAAAACCTTCATTACGCTTCAACCTTCTTCCTTCATACCGTCCCTTCCCTTCCATTCCTCATCACCCCTTCCAACCTTCACACCCTTCACCCCTCCACAACACACACCACCGAGACCCCAGGATAGAACAAAGGGGGTACGTCCACACCACATGTGCTCAGTAACGTCGTGCTGACGACGTCTGCACAACCACTACTCGAAGCACTAACCGCGGATGGCACTTATAGAACCCGCGCACCAGCATAATAATACTCGACTTGCGAGGGCACGCGCCTCGGGCATAATGCCCCCGACTTTCTGGCCCCGACGATCAACGTACTAGTCGGAAGTTGTCCGCATGTCGCCAGCACGCGAGACGTCTGGCAGGGGTAGCGTCTCCTTGGCCCTACCGGATGACGTTGCCGCTGGGCTAAGGGCATTACACACCTTACATGCCCCTCCCCTATCCGTATTACCCGACTTATTTACTATGCATAGACAACGCATGGCACCGCAAGAAGGCACTCGAGAGTACCTCAAGACAGTACGGAGCGTCCTTTGACAGGACGTTTCCCCCTCGCTGGCCTATTTTTTGGGGAACCAAGGTTTCGTAAAGGTTAAACCGAAATGACTCTGCATTCCTTTTCTTTTTTCGATTTCCCCCACCATTCAAAAATTCTTTTCCCCCCACTCCTGAAATTTTAGAAAAACAATTTTGGGAAAATTCCACAAAAAAGAGACGTGACTGTTTGTTTTTCGGCTTCTTTGTTGAGATTTTATTGCCCCCACCAGCTGGTATACTTGATGAAAAAAAACAAATTCAACCTTTTGTTGTCATTCGAAAATACGTGACTGGTGGCTCATTGTGTTTTGAGGGTCTTTGTTAGATTTATTGCCCCGACAGTTGATAATAAAATTTTAAAAAAAAAAAAATTGAAGAGACGTGCTGCTTTGTAGGTTTTGCTCTTTTTTAGGTTTATTGCCCTGTGCTAGCGTTTATAAAAATTTGGAAGATGATTTATAACACATATTGTATTTCATTTTTCCTTTTTGATTTATTGTCCCCGACAATGCTATAATGGAAATTTGGAAAAAAATTCCCCTGAAAAGAAACTCGCAATCTCCATTGTTTTTCATAAAACCAAATAGGAGACGTGACTCTGGTTTTGTATAAGTAGTTTTTCTTTGTTCAATTTTATTGTATCTCCCTCCCCCCCCCCCGAATTTATACAAATTTTCCTATGATTGTTTTTTTTCCCTAAAAACAATTTATTTAAATTTTACTCTTGTTTTTTTCCGAAGACTGACCCCTTTTGAGACGTGCGAGGTGTCCAGAAGGGGGTTTTGGGGAAAGGGAATTTAAAGCGCCATCAGTTTTCCGTCGGGGCCGTTTTTGAGAAACCGGGCCTTTTTGAGGCCCAATTTGACAAAAAAAAAAATTGTCCAAAAACTCGGCAAAATTTTGTTTTTTGTAAATTGGGGTCGGATACGAAAACTAATTGGGTTTTTGCGATAGTCGCTCGTATCCAAAAAAAGCATTTAGGACAAAAAACGGCATAACGAGAAGGAAGCCGGGGCCCCAAAAACCGACCCGGATTTTGGAAAAAGCGACCCCGAATTAGTCGAAAAGCCGACACTTATCTCGACTTTTTTGGAAATCATCGAAATTCGAAAAAACCATGAAGCTAACCCCTTCTCATTTTTTTTTTGGGCTAAAAAAACTTTTGGTCCCCGATCGACGTGCGCGGTGTCTAGAAGGGGGTATTCGAATCACGGCGAATTCACGTGGCGCCATCATTTTTTTTCCGTTTTTTGG